>JAIUZE010032213.1:0-26187 GCA_022085475.1 Heliosperma pusillum | reverse complement strand
CCTATATGTTGGAATCAATTGAGTGATGTTCGTGACTTAGGTCCCGATGTTCTTGTTGAAACCATTGATCATGTGAAGGTCATTCGTGATAGAATGAAAGCCGCTCAAGACCGTCAAAAGTCTTATGCCGATATCCGAAGAAGGCCTTTAGAATTTGAGGTGGGAGATAAAGTATTCTTGAAGGTGTCTCCTATGAAAGGTGTTAAAAGGTTTGGTGTTAAGGGTAAATTGAGCCCGAAATACATTGGACCCTTTAATATTGTGGGAAGGATTGGTGCCGTTGCTTATAAGTTGGATTTGCCGCCGAATTTAGCTAAGGTTCATAATGTTTTTCATGTTTCTCAATTGAGAAAGTATGTTAGTGATCCAAGCCATGTCTTTCAAGTAGAATTGCTCGAGCTTGAACCGAATTTATCCTTTGAAGAAAAGCCGATCCGTATCCTAGACCGTAAGGATAGGAAGTTGAGAAGTAAAGTAGTTCCTTTGGTGAAAATCTTGTGGAGAAGTGCTAATGTCGAAGAAGAGACTTGGGAAACCGAAGCTTCTATGCGTAGTAAATATCCGAGTCTTTTCGAGTAAGGTAAAATTTGATTTTTCCTCAAGTTTCGAGGACGAAACTTTTTAAAAGGTGGGGTGATTGTAACACCCGGAAATGTACCCTATTTTTCTAGTAGAAATATTTTACGAAAGCTTTTCAGTAATTTTAAGTTTTAATTTATAATTTTAAGTTTCGAGTCGAAATTAGAATTTCCGAGTTCGTATTTGGAATTTCTGCGAGATTTCATGAAAATCCCGTCTTAAGTCGAGTTTGACTTTTCTTGACTTTTGAGTCGGGTTTGACTTTCTTGACTTTGAAACCGTCTTTGACCTTTTCCTACACAACTCACACTACTCCCTTCCTTAACCTAATATTTCATTTCAACACAACATCAAACACACTTTTCTTCCTCTCTAAGAAATCAACTTTCCCTCTTTGAATTCGATTTTGGAATTGACGTATCTTCTTCGTTACTTGATAGAATTTACGTAAGTTCGTCTTATTATTCTTCCCGTACCTTCCTCTATCCGTATTGATAATAAAATTATCGTCTTTCTCGCTTTTCAAGCATTCCGTCTTTCTCAAGATGAACTTTATTCATTTTTTTACGATCTATTTGTAGGTGGCGACCTCCAAGATCCCGACAAAGACTATTTCCTTATAGAAGAGGAGCTTGACGATCATTAGAGACGCATAAAGGTAACGGTGAAGGGTTACTCGGTATCACTTACGTGTTTTACATGTTATATGCTAGAAAATCGTATTAGAATACGATTAGGAAGATTAGAAACCATGCTATGATTAGTGAATGATGTTATATGATGAATGTTGATGAATTATATTGATTGTTGATGATTATTTGAAGTATATATGAGAATTGAAATGATTTGGAAATGAATTGGTTAAGTGTAAGGGGCTCTCGGGTGAACTGGGGTTCCCTGCCGGTCGACCGGCCGCCGGTCTGCCAACCGGCTGGGAACACTCCAGTAACTCATTTGGAAAAATTGGATTTTTGAGTAAGAGGTGCCCCAGGCCGGCCAACCGGCCACCGGTCCATCCACCGGCCTGGAACACACCAGTAAGTGAAGTTTGGATTTTGGTAGTGTGCTCTGTGCCGGTCGACCGGCCGCCGGTCGACTGACCGGCCCAGACCCCCTTCCTCTGTTTTTGGATTTTGCCTTGTGTTCTGAGCCGGCCCACCGGCCACCGGTCCCCTGCCCGGCCTGCAACACGGCTGTGTTGTTTTCTTTTGACTTCTAAAACTCGTAAATTATAATAGTTCGCATGATCGGTTTACCGTATAATCTTACGTAATGTCTTATAATATTCATGTTTTGGATATATGATAGCTCTTTCGCATGTATCACATGTTTTGTGATGGTTTTCGATATGTTCCCACTTTGAGTCGGTTTTTACAAATGAGTCGGTTTGAGCACTATTTTGTCTTGTGCTTTGTATTCTCATTCCCTTGGCTACCTTTCCGTTCGTAAGGCTGGCATGTCGGAACGGAGAGGTATCCTACTGCTTAAATGCATGTGTTAGTGGGCATACGACGACGTTGTTGGGAGTTGAACGCTATGCGTTGATCGACCCGGCCGTCAAATGTTGTGTACCTGCGAGGTGGTGTTATTTGCATGTAGCGTACCGCTTGTTATGAGGCTTGAGCTCTTTTCCGCCTCTTTCGTGAATTGATCTACCGAATTTGGGGTACTCGGCGTTTTCTTTGTAAGGGACCGAGTCTTGGATGCGAAAAGCTTTACCGCATGTCGATCGGAAACACGTTCGTTCCGGGATTCTGGCCAGATTTAGACTAGGACCGGGTATTTATTATCGTCGTCCTACCGGAGAAAATTAGTGAACATATACGAAATGTGATCGTGTATGCGTTCAGGGAAATGTTTATCCCGTGGATGCCTGTTAATCATACTTGCAATGTACACGATGCTAGTGCGTTTCATTTACCGTGAGAGTTGTCGTCTTGTGTCGTTTTTGAATGCGTGATTTCATGATATTGTTCATGGTCATTGCATGATTGGACACCGTCATTGTTTTGGTTCGTGAATGGATGATAATATGTTGGATTTCGTGTAATCATCGCATTACTTGACTGGTTTGTCTGTCGAGTCTCAATCTTATCAATCTTATACCGCTAACGGTGAGATGTAAGCCCTAGTGAGCGTATTCGATTGCCTAATAGTGTCTTTTCCGAGTCTTTGAATAACATGATGGTTACGGATTGGATTTCCACATGATCTTATCATTTTCTATAGAATTGCCTATCTAATCTTATCGCAACTCACATGTATATATATTTGTATGCATGCTTTAATTTCGTATTACCTTATATGTACGTTTGATGTGATATGGCTGGGAGAACCCGAAGTTACTCCCCACTGACTGTGGCATTCATGTTTTTCATGGATGAACAGGTTGCTGCTTTGGATGACTTTTTGGATATGATATTTTGGGGTTCGGGTGTGAGCTAGCGGGCGTTGTCCCTGGAAGTTCACCTCTAGACGATAGTAGCTAGTTTTGGTTAAACACTTGTTCTTTGTTAACATTTTAAGAGACCCCGTCTCTTTATTGTATATTCCGTACTTAGTTTGAAATATTTTGACACTCCTCGTCTTATATAACTTGCATGTATAAAAGTTTTTAAAAACTACCTATTTCCGCATTATAATTCACATGCTTGTTTGATTTATTATTCCGCATTCGCGAGGGTTGTCACAGGTGGTCTTGTGTAGTGGTTATGCAGTTTTGCGGGTTTTCTAGAAGTTAGTTAGTGGGTACAATTTTGGGAACTCCAGCTTATTCTTTGCTAAGCATAAGGGTAGATGTGGTACCTTTCATTACTGTCGTTTTGTTAACATTCTTGCTGGTTTTAGTGCAGGGTTTAACAAGTGTTGAATGTTGTTATAACTGTTATGTTGTTGTTGTTTTACTTAAGATTTTACGGGAGGCATAGTTCTGAAGGGGTAATTTCGCATGTGATTTTGGATGCTTTGACTTGGTTGAGTATGAGAAAGTCGCGAGATTTGGGTTGTGGTGTGCAATGACGAAGCTACGCCTGGGCCGAGCAGGACATGGCCCGCGGTAGATTCTAAATAATTAATATCGATGCACATTAATCACTAAAGTGAAGTTGGTGCAGTGGTTTGCATACTGTGAAATTATGTACTACCTTGTTGAGATCTCGTGTTCGAATCTAGGCAGCTACATTTTTTATGTATTTGTGTTAGCAACTTTTGTAAACTTAATTTGTCTAGATTATATTTCATGCCTTATCTATATTTTGTTGTTTATATCGACAATGGTTCCTGTAAATTTATAACTAGTAAAAAGTTAAATAGTATTTCATACTTAGAAAAATGGACTCATATTTTTATCGTTTGAAACGGTTCTTGTTATAATAAATTTTATAGTTAGTGATTGCCGCCTTTCTCCCACCTTAATTAATTTTTATTATAAAATCGTCTTATCATGTGTAATTCAATAACTTAACAAAAAATTAATTTGTATGTTATATATACTCTTTGAAAGCATAACAACCTAAAAACCTTATGGAGTATTATATATCTACAATGCTATCCTGATTGTGTGTACGATGCGTCGATGAAATAATAACCGGCCCCAGTACATATTTTGTCCTAGCTTCGTTCCTGGGTACATATCTAATGTGCCCTGTTGAGGATTTTTAAGTGGATCCTAAGTGATGTGAGGAAGGAATGGCGTTGAGATTGTGATACATTTGGTGGTGTTGGTGTTAGGGTATTAAACGATTTTGGTAAGAAGGGATGGTGACAATACAGGAAATAGGTAAGAGTTAATAATGAATTGGGTTAGAGGGTGTAGCAGCGTTTTGAGAAGAGCGGGTTGTCTCATAGCGGTTAGCTTTATTTTGTGGAATATTTTGGAGGAATGGTGATTGGTTAGTAAATTAAGGGAATTATTGATTAGTTATGCTATTGATGTATTATTATAGGCATGGATCTGGAGTTGTGTTATTAGTTAATTGGTGATGATCAATTTTGGTTATATGGAGAAATAGAACTATTTTGTAGAGTGGTAGCGTGGATAATATTAATAATATTAATGGTTTAAGTGTGGGTGAACTTCGCGGACGAAGTTCATTTTAAGGGTGGAAGAATTGTAAAATCGCATGTCGATAGCAAAAGGGATGACGACAAGTTTGGATTTATTAATGTTGGGTGTGGTGGCAATGAGTTGGTTGTGGTAATGTACTTGTGTTAATGTTATTGAATATTATGATATGAAATGATACGTGCGCTATGTGATATTGTGGGAACTTCGTAGTGGATCAGGCGATAGGTATTGTCGTGAGGTTTAAGTTTGATATGACTGGCGAGTGTTGTGGTATTGTTCAAAGAAGAGTGATGGTAAGTGCTGGTAAATGAGTTGGGATACTGGTGTGGGTTGTTTAAGGATATCGTTAGGATGTTGAGATTTTAGTAATAGTGTTTGACGGTGTTAGTTTCGGATGTCTTGTGGAGAAATTTTAGTTTGGTATGGGTCGATGTATGTATTGTTGGTAACTTGGGTTATGATGTCGTAACGGATTGTGACGGTTTTGGAAGAAACCTTTGGTATGTGATGGTGCTAGTGTTTGCTTGACTACTTAGTTCCTTTTGCTGATAATGAGGGTGTAATTTTCGAGGACGAAGTTTATTTTTAAGGAAGGAGTGTAATAGTCTGTATTACTTTTTGTAAGAGTTTTTTCTTGTTATTGGTCTTTGTTTTTTTTAATAGAGACCTCGTGTTGGTTTCATTTTGAATTTTATACTGGATTATGTGGTGAGTTGTTAGTAGAGGATGATGTTGCGTTTGTGCGGTGTTGGGTTGTGAACTTTGAGGACGAAGTTCGTTCTAAGGAGGGAAGACTGTAATACTCCGCATTTATGTTGATTTTGTACTCGGTCGAGTAGGGGTCACTCGACCGAGTGTGGGTCTTTACTCAGCCAAGTAGGTTGTATTCGACCGAGTAGTCGAGTCTGTCGCTTAGTGCAGTGTACTCGATCCGAGTGTTTTGTGCACTCGACATAGCACACCAGTCTTGCGGGTTGTATCGAACGGTTTTGAGTTAAGATGATTAAGGGTTTATATATTTCGTCAATTGAACTTTCATTAAAAACCCTACTCTCTTAAACACTCTCTAAACCTCTCTTAATCATCCTAATTCATCTCTAAGGCTTGGATTGTCATTGCTAGTTCGTCGGAGTCGTTCTTTGCATTAATCTCGTTGTAAGTATCCCTATCTTTAATTGATTTAGTATTATTGGGTAGTGTTTACAAACCCTAATCTGATTTGGGGGATGGGGTTTTGATGATTATTGATTTAGACTATTGTATATTGTTAGGAGGAGAACTCATAGAGGAGGAATACTAGTTGTGCGTCATTGTTGCAGGATTTTCTTGAGGTAGAGTTTTTATACTAAGTACTTTCATATGTTGAGTATTTTTTGCTATTGGTGATGATGATATTGTTGATGTTAGTTACTATGATGATTATGATGATGATATTTCTTGTGATTGTGATTGTGATTGGTTACTGGTTCTATATTGGTGGTCTGACGGGAGACGAACCACACCCTAAGTTCGCCTCTCGTGGCTCTCTCGTCACGAGGGGGATGTGCACATTAATGTTTTGGGAACTCTCGCTGTGGTGAGAGGGGATGTTGATGTCCAGTGATGCGGTCTGGCATTGTAGGTGGAATGACGTTTAGATGTGCAGTCTTACGCTGGCAGGGGTGACCGCTTCAGCGGGAACTCGGTTAATGGAGGTTGGAGATGATACTGATTACTGGCTACTGGCTACTTGGTTACCTTGAGATGATTATTGTTTTTTTTATTTATGCATTGATTGATTTATGATGGTACCGACCCCATTTATGTTTTCAAAACTGCTGTGATCCATTGGGGAATGGTGAGCATGAGTTTAGCAGGTATTCGTTAAGCATGCGTGGGATTGAAGGGGATGCAGTTGATGATGAGTCTAGCTTCTGCCGTGTCTTTAGACATTAGACTTTCCGTAGTTTGAGTATTTGGATTGAGACATTGTTTTTTTTTGGTTTAAGACAATGTATTCATTTTAAAGTTGATTATAATAAATGTCGTTGCATTATTGTCTACTTCATATTATCTACCTCGGGCAACCGAGATGGTGGCGTCCTTGTTTACTAAGGAAGGCGTAATGCCTTAGTAAGGCTCTTTGGTAGATGGGGGTGTTACAAATGGTGAGTAGGAGTTTAGCAGGTATTCCTTGAGCATGTGTTGGGATTGGATGGGATGCCGCTGGATGATGAGTCGTAGCTTCTCACGTGTCTTAGTTTTAGACTTTTATTTTAATTGATAATTTGGTTTGGAGATTTTGCTCATTTAATGGTTAGGACGATTTGTAATCACTTTAAACCTTGCTCGCAATGAATGTTGTTTCTTTATTGTCTGTTTGATATTGACTAACTAGGGCAACCGAGATGGTAACACTCTTATTTACTAAGGAAGGCCTTGGTAAGGCTCTTTGTTAGATGAAGGTGTTACAGAGGCCTCGTATGAAACAGAATGTCCTCAATTCTACTTTCTTCTCCAAGTCACAAACTATGCTCAAATTTTCAAACTCCTTAACACAGCCACACTCGAACCTTCTTAAGCTAAATATGTCAACTTTAGTTATTGATCTTGCTCGTAGTCTCTAGGAAGAAACCTCTTTATAAGATGCTTAATTAATTTCTCTCAAATTTCAATCTTGCTTTTCCTGTCACGTTTCCTTTGTTTCTTCAAGTTTTCGTACAATAAGGATGCATGACGAGCTATAGGCCAGTGTCGTTAGATCCGGTAATTAGCAAGACTAAATAGAAACTTATAAGTCCTAAACAAACACCAAACTATCCTAATAAAAGGTAGTAAAGAGGTAAGTAAAGGGTCAAACCCAAGAGAAGACGGTAATAAGCTAAGCTTATTCTAGACTTTTGAATAGAACAAATTAAAACACTAAACACAACTTAAGTCTACTAATTAATACTAATGACACTTAAGAAGTACTAAACTCACTAATTACAAACAATGGTATTTATAGTGGGAAAACATGTAGATTGACATATATGAAGAAAGTTTGTTGAAATGGTAACACGACAACTTCAAATATATGAACTTTAAAGTATAGACAATCTATCAAACACTTAATATTCAAGAGAAATTCAATAAGGGTGAATATTGATGCAATTCTACTATTTCAAGGAACAATCCACCAAAGTACATGCAAGAATACCAACCCCTATACTTATTAGCCTAATATGACCTTAATCCCACAAATAGTGACTAACATCTAAGACAATGCAACATAAACTTCTCTACACAAGTTAACTAGTATCTAACCCAACACTAGTGAAAAAGATAAAAAAAATTTAAGAACATTCAATGCATAGAATCAAGATTAGGAACACCCAACACTAATCTAAGCCAATTAGTGAAATATGACAAGCATTACCCACTCACAAGATGTAAAACTAAACCGTTTAAGACAATATGCAAGCTTGCTACAATATATTGTATAAATTAAGCCATTCATACAACATTAGCCTAATATGAAAAAATAAAACATAAAGATGGCCAACCTTAATCGATTAAACATTCAACAATGTCATAAAAACAAAGTAAAGCTACTAACAAGAAAGATAATGGTTGAATTCTTACAAATATTAAGGAAAGATTGAACCTTTAAGAAGAATTACACCAAAAGGAAGAGTTTAACCTTCCATAGCCTTCATAATAACCAAAGATTAACCTAAATTAAGCTAATATAAAAATATTAAAATGATCTAGTGTAAGAAATATATGGGTAATAGATGAGATCCAAATATCTCAAATTATACTCCTTTTATACCTAAGGTACACAAACCTAGAAGTCATGGGAAAATGGGCCTCCAAAACAAAAGAAAGACGGATTTTGAACTCGTGGAAGCTGAGCACGACGCAAGCTGCGTCGTAGCACGTGGGTTGCGTCGTGGGATGCAGCCATCGTTTGCTGCAGTAATTTTCTTCTTCTAAAAAATCCACTTCCATGATTTTTGTTGACCACCCTTCTTGCTTGCCCCTTTCTTCAAGTTGAATCCTAAGTTGCTTATTCTTGAACTCCCGAGTTTGACTTCCGTTGACCCGAGCTGCCTTGGTTTTGACTTTGAGTTTTGTTGACTCGTGGTTTTGATCCTCCAGTACATACAAAAATCAACTTAACAATGTTTGGCTTGACCCAATTACAAAAAGTGACCCGAACTAATGGAATTACAACAAACTCGAGATAAACTAAGTTAGCATGAAATATATGCTAACAACCCTTATATAATGCAAAAATAGACTCAATAAACAAAAATTGACACGACACATATGTACGTTGTCAAATACCCCCACACTTGGACTTTTACTCGTCCCGAGTAAAACACGAGATTAGTTAATGAAACAACGAGTCCAAAACAACGTGGGGGAAGCCAATGACCTTTCTTCCCTCACCTCACCCTTCATATGGTTTTCTCCCTCAAAACAAACCACTAATTACGAAAAAGTAAAATAAAAGACTCAATTTTTTTGTGAACTATCTCCTCTCATTCCCCCTCATTATATCACCCTCTAAACATGACACAACAAACCACCAACTCCGACTCAACTCATCAATCCGCCCTTCTTATAACCACGCAAGATATTGGCCACCCTTGTCTCATCTCGAGACAATAGCAAAGTGGCCTCAATTGTAACACCCCATGAGATGTGAGGAAAGTTGTCCCACATGGGAAACATAAGGAGCTTATGAGATCTTTATAAGAGATTTCACCCACCACTTAGCAACAAGGCCTCGTGCTTTTGGGCTTAAGTGAGGACAAATTAAGGCCCAAAGGTGCACATCCCATCTTATTGGGGTTGTGTTACGACGGTGGCGGGTCGAGTTGTTATAAATGGTATCAGAGCAACTCTGCGACCATGTGGTGATCCTGTGGTGGGAGTACCCGAGTCACCCATCTACTGGGGGAGGATTCTGAGCTTGGCCGCGGCCAGCTCTAAGGCCAACGAGGATGTTGTGTTCTTTAAGTTGGGGAGTTTGTAACACCCCATGAGATGTGAGGAAAGTTGTCCCACATGGGAAAAATAAGAAGCTTATGAGATCTTTATAAGAGATTTCACCCACCACTTAGTAACAAGGCCTTGTGCTTTTGGGCTTAAGTGAGGACAAATTAAGGCCCAAAGGTGCACATCCCATCTTATTGGGGTTGTGTTACGACGGTGGCGGGTCAGGTTGTTATAAATAAGTAGGGAATGGGAGGGACTTTCTAATGGCAGATACAGAAGGAAAATTAATTAAAGTTATGTGGTGAACCTAAAAAAATAAAACTTTATTGGGGTAAGAGAGGCAGGAAACGACGGTGGCGGGTCGGGTTGTTATATCAATACTCCTACAACACACATCACTACAACTCCTTATAACACCCCTTTATGACTCCACAATGAAAACATGACAACTTGGTTGGCCAAACACCAAATTAACCACAACCAAGTATTCATCATAAAAACTACCAATTTTAAACACATTTTGTCAATAAAAAAAATTAAACTACCCTAGCCTCCTTCCTAATTCCTCCTTATCACTCCTTTCTTATCCCTCTAAGAATCCTCAACATGGGAAGTAGTATGCACAATGTTTTTGTCTTTTTTCTTTGTCGCTTTTTTGTTTTTTTTTAAATAAAGGAATGCATTAACAAAGGAAAGTTCATATATAAAATCTAAACCTATCCCCCACACTTACACTTTACAATGTCCACATTATGGGGGAAAGGGTGGAATACCTCGTCAAATGTCATGGTGACAAGACCCCGAGGCACCACCTTGGTCGTAGGTGCCTCTTTTTCTCCTCCTCTCTCTTTCCTCTCTTAATATTCTTGTTATTTCTAGGCCTTCATCTAGGGCATCTTGAGTATACGGTGTTTGGAGGGTTGGGTTTTGTTGAAGGGACATGCCAAATAAAGAGCTAGCTAGCCCGTACACATCTTCATGTGCCACCGCATCTTCATAGGAGTCTTGAAGATAAGTGTGGTGGCGTTCATTTTGAGCTTCAAAATGTGTGTTTGCTTGCTCTCTCCATTGATTTTGTAACCACCCGACGTCGTACTTTGTTGCACCCACATTTGGTCTTGTTAAATTCTCCAAAGGCGGGCCTCTTGCCTCCTAGAAATCGCCTGTATCTCCTCAATTTGGACCCTCTCGGTCTCCACTCTCAACCTTTCCCTCTCATCCACTAAATTATGCCATTCAAACAAAGTTTCCAACCTACCACCTTGCCTCTCTTACCAAGTGTAGGATTCCTCTACCCTTCAGCTAATATTTTTTAGGACATCATTTGTGCTTGCATAATAATTGGCCATTTGATGTTGCCATGGCTCCATGGGTGTGCTAGTATATGTCCCCGCCTCATACATTGGGGTATTGGTATCACGGTTTGGATTAAATTGTGATGGTTGTTGTTGTGGAAATTGTTGTTGTTGTTGTTGATATTGTGGTTGTGGTTGTTGAAAATAATCCTCCTCAATGCAAAGGATCTCTACCTCCTCTCTCTCCCTTACACTTCCTTGTCCTATATCCCTTCTTTATCTACCTTGGTTCCCTTGCCTTCCTCCTTCATCCTCACCCTCCTCCAAACCCTCTTCCTGTGGGCAATAGAAGTCGGATGCTAGTTGCCCTCTAGGTAGAGGAGCATCCAAAGGACGAGTTAATCGCATGTAGCCGAAACCATCACTCCCAACCTAAACCCCTCTCAATGGAGCCTCACCAAAAGCCTTAATCATTTTAACCTCCTCCAATCCGGCTCGATCATATCTTGTAAGCCCCCTACATTGATTTATACTTTGTTCCTCAAAGATGTCTTCCTCATAGTGTATGACAAAGAACGCGATCAAGCCCCCAAGGTGAATGCTCGCACTCTTTGTTTTGTTCTTATGGTTCAAACATGCTTCCATGAAAATTTCAGCCAAGTCCGGAATCCCTATCCCCGTTGGCAGTATAGTCCATAAGAGCAACCATACTTTCTCCGGCAATTTTGTAGGCTCCCATGCGGTGTTGAACATGGTGGTGAGAAAACGGGTTGTAAGGCGTAGAACGGGGTGGGTTATGGAAGATAGTTTCTCATCTTTGGATGCAGAACACACCATAGTGAGGGCATAACACATGGAATCAACTTCATCTCTTTGGTACAAGACGGGTGGGTTTTGTTTTTGTGATTTTGAGGATTTGGCGGATTTCGGGTATGGTGGAATTGTACCATGTTTTGCTTATTCGGAAACGATAGGCTTTCTCGGCGCCCTAAGGTACGTCTAACTCGGATAATGCTGCTAGAAACTCATAGGCAAAACTCTTATAGGTGTAATTCAAAGCGTTTTGCTCAAGGTATGCTTCTAGACCCATTCTTGCTAACAAATCAAATTCCAAATCAAACATCTCCAAGGCATGAAGGGTATTGGTATAAAATAATTTTGTTGTAACGAGGGGTTGAAAACGAGGTGCGGTAAGTTTATCCCAAATTTTCTTGTGTTCAACGCTCAAGTTTTCATACTCCATAAACACAACCTCAACTTCGGGGTCGGTCTCACTCACGGCCTCTCTCTTATTCATCCCCTTACCGAAAAGTCTCGCTACACCAAGGGCATTTCCTGCAAATTTTGAACAACTAACAACACAACTACACTAAAAACAATTTTTCTCTCTTATAGACAATTCAACAAACACTTTGTGTGCACCAAGTTAAACACTATCCAAAATTAAGTGTTTGATAAATTCCTTATACCTTACTCAGAAATTTTCTTACCAACTAATGCTAAACCACAACACGAAGCTAAATAACAACCTAAAATTCGCTAATTAAAGTGCAATTTTGCGGAAATAAATGAAGTAAAAGATGGAAAAAGTGAGGTAAATGATTATACCTTCCCGATTCCACAAAAAAACAAAAGCTCCTTAATGCTGAACATTGATGATGAACCCTTAGAAATCAAATAATGTCCCTAAAATTCAAATTTGAGGAAGAAAATTTCTAGGTTTTCAAAAGGGGATTTTCAAATATTTGGGTCAATTTGATGCGTTTTTGCGAGGGATTTAGATGAAATTGATAATGAAATAGAAGAAAAATGTGGATTTGATGAAGTTTGTGGAAGATTTGAGTGAATTTGAGTGAAAAATGGTCATTTGGGGCAAAAAGGTGTATTTTGTGATTTTGGGTAGATTCAAGATGAAAGAAAAAAATATGGAATTTTTGAGTAAGGACGCGAGTTGACAGACTCAGACTCAGACAGCTTCCTAGGAAGCACGCTGCGTCCTGGGACGCAGGCTGCATTTCAGCTGCCAAGTCTTCCTTCTTTTTTTCCTACTTAGCCAAATTTGGCTAAGTATAAAAACGTCTTCAAATCCAACTTTTTCACTTCAAAAATTCCCAAGTATTGTCAAAAATTCCCAAGTGTCCCCAATATAAACTTTTCATCAAATACCAAACTTTGCAAGCATGGCACGCATCCTGAGGTAGCCCAAAACTGTCAAAATCTTCACAACATCGTTAGTAACTTCAAAAATTTTGTTAATGCACCTCCAAATTAGACTAGACAAAGATGAACATTGATAACTAGGATTGAAAAGCAAGAAAAATATAAACAAGGATAGAATAAGTACACATTTTGCCGTTTATATAGAGTCGATGCCTCGACTTGATGACTTTTGGATGGATTACTTGTCATAAACGGGGTCTTCGAGTAAGACCACACTTTCTCCTTCCTTTTCAAAACATTTGAAATAATGCTTGAGGCGGTGACCGTTCACCTTGATCAACTTCTCATTTTCCGGACTCTCCACATCAACTGCCCCATGGTCATAAACCCTTTTAACGGTGTAAGGCCCAAATCATCTTGACCTTAACTGGCCAGGAAATAGCTTAAAACGGTTTTGAAATACAAGAACATCATCTCCCACCTTAAAAGTACGACGGTTTATTATTCCATCATTCCATCATGCCATTTTTATGTCTTTTCTTTGTAGATGGATGAGTTCTCGTACGCCTCATGGCAAAATTCATCTAGCTCTTGTATTTGAAGCTTCATGTGCAACCTCTCTCATCATTGCTTTGATGGAATGCTTTTATAGCCCAACAAGCTTTGTGCTCTACCTCCACCGGAAGGTGGCAAGATTTTCCGTAGATGAGGCGGTTTGGTGACATGCCAATGAGGGTCTTGAAGGCGGTCCTATATGCTCACAAAGCGTCGGTTAGCCTTTTCCTCCAATCTATCTTGTCCGGTTTACTTTTTTATTTCAAGAATGCCCTTGATTTCCTGATTAGACAACTCGACTTGACCATTAGTTTGAGGATGAAAGGTCGTTGAGACTTTAAGGTGCATCCCATATCTCTTGAGAAGACTTCCGATGATCTTATTGCAAAAATGCGTCCCTCTATCACTTATAATGGCTTTTGGAAAGTCAAACAGGAGAAGATGTTTTCGTGGATGAAGTTTGAAACGGTCTTTATGTCATCGGTTCTTGTGGGTATTGCCTCAACCCACTTGGACACGTAGTCCACTGCCAAGAGGATATACAAGTACCCACAAGAGTTGGGAAACATGCCCATTAAATCGATGCCCTAAACATCAAAGAATTCACAAAAAGGATCGGTTGTTGTGGCATTTCATTACTTCTTGTCAAGTTGCTGACCCTTTGACATCGGTCTCAAGTTTTTACAAAGAGATGGATGTTTTTTAAAAGGCTTGGCCAAAAGAACCCATATTCAAATATTTTTCTAGCGGTCCTTTGGGGCATAAAATGTCCTCCGTATGCATAGTCATGGCAATGGTTAATAATAGTAGGGCTTTCACTCTCGGTCACACACCTCCTTATGATTTGATCTTAAAAAAACTTTGACAAGTTCGGATCATCCCAAATATAATATTTTAATTTGGATTTGATTTTGTTCCTTTGACTTGAAGAAAGGTGAGTTGGTAATCGTTTAGTTACCAAATAATTTACCATGGTAGCATATCATAGCTCATCCACTTGGATAGCATAGATAGATTCATGTGGGAGACTTCCCACAGCCTCGTCAAGAGTGCTTGGTGGTCTTCCTTCATGGTTCAAACGGCTAAGATGATCCGCCACTACATTCTTAGCACCCTTATTATCTTTGATTTCCATATCAACTCACTAAGAAATAGAACCCACCTCAAAAAACAAGGCTTGGCATCCTTCATGGCCACAAGGTGTATCTAATGGCGGCATGATCGGTATAGATTATAACTTTAGTTTCGAAGAGGTATGAGCGGAACTTCTCTAAGGCATAGATCACGCCAAGGAATTCTTTATCCGTTTTTGAGTTGTTTCTTTGTGCTTCATTTAGTAGAGTTAATGTATATTGGATCACAAATGGTCCTTTGTCATCACGTTGACCCAAAACCACTCCCAATGCATAGTCACTGGCATTGGTCATGATTTCGAAAGGACGATCCCTACGAGGTGCTTGGATAATCGTGGCGGTAACCAAAATCTTCTTCAAGTCATCAAAAGTCTATCTACAGTCATCATCAAAATAAAATTCCGCATGTGACAACCCTCGCGAAAACATAAAAGTAAACAAGTAATATGCAGCAAAATTTAGAGAATTTTTAAAACTTTTGAAAGAAGACTCGCGGGCATTATCATAAGAAAAGGTTCACAGTAAATAAACGAAGTAGCTAAGTCGAATATAGTTGACAAGCAACTACAAGGGGGGTGACAATCCCAAAATTATATAATAATCCCTAAAATGTAAGAGTCTAAACGGCTAAAGGTAAATCATCGTGGAACAACGCTCTCTAGCTCACACTAGTCTCACCCCATATAGCACCGACTTGTATTTGTTAATTCATTAAACAAGAATGCCACAGTCACTGGGGAGTAACACGGGGTTCTCCCAGCCATATCACATCAAAACGCACATAAGTAATCATATAAGCATATATCATCATGAAACATATATTTATCATGCCGGATATGAGAAAAACATTACCATAATAACAATATACGAATATAAGAATCATCATTCATCATCATCATGCAATACATGACTCGGGGAAGACTCACTTTGGCAACCATATAGATCACTAAGGGCTTGCATCTCACCATTAACGACCATATACTTGAGAAGGTTGGTGGACTCAACAAGCAAACCAAACATAGGCATACAATATTCAATAATGCAATCCAACACACGATCAAGTATACGTACTAGCAAACACACTCTCACAGTAAATGACACGCACTAGCATCTGCACTTTGCAAGACAAGATGAACTAGTCCACGGGATAAACGTTTCCCTGAACTGTATACGATAAACATTTTGTATACTCAAGACTCTAATCCTCTTGGTAGGACGATGATAATATAATACGGTCCTAGTCTAAACCTGGCCAGACTCTCGGAATTAAAGTGTTCCGACTTGACATGCAATCAACGTTTCGCATCCAAGACTCGATCCCCCGGCTAAACCACACGGTAGCGAGTACCCCAAATCCGGCTACACCACGCGGAAGATGGGGTCTAGGATAAACAAGCAAGTACGCTACATGCAATGACACCACCTTGGAAGGATACAACAATTGACGGTCGGGTTAACCAACGCATTGCAATCGCCTCCCAACAACGTCGTCATATCCCACTAACATATCAATAGAATGTACCTCTATCGCTCCGACCTTAAGTCTAACGAGTATAGAGGTCCAAACGGGAAATGAAAGCTCAAAACATCCAACAAATAAGACTCGATCCATCATTCAAGGCATAATCGACTCAAAAGGGGAAGCGTGCTAAAACAGTCACTAAACATGTGAGATATAGCGTAGTCTAAACATGAATATTAAATGTTATTAAGTAATTTTATAAGATAAACAAACCATAGGAACCATTATCTTTGAAGATAAGAGAAGGAAAAGAAGAGGAAAAAGAGTATGGGCTCTCAGCCGGTGAAGGGTGACCGGCAGCCGCCAGCCGGGTACCCGGCTGGGCACCATTCGTCAATGAAAACAACAACTCACGACACAGAGACTCACAACCAGTTGAGGTGACGGCGGTCGAGTACCTGGCTGGGAGTACGAGCTGTGGGAAATATCGGTATACTTCCCTTTAAAATTTTCGGATTATAATGAAATTATAACTATATGAATTTCTAGTCATAAATGAAATTGCATAATATAAACAAGAGATTAAGAAATAACCTTCGGTCCTAGTAAAAAGCCTAAGAACAAATACCAAAGTAGGTATTCTCCTAATCGTTACACCCAAGATGGTTCAAGAAATGCCTTCGTCGTGCTAGAACGAATACCCAAAAATTACTTCTAATTTTGTGTGTATATTGATGATCAATGTGAAGATGAATGAGAGAGTTTAAAAATCAGAATTTTTCTCCTCTTTTTCACCCTTGTGTGCCGTCACCTTAGGATTCAAAATTAGGGTTTTAGAAAAACAAATTTTTCTCCCTTTTATTCCTCCATTTGTGCCGTGAGATCCAGAGGAAAGAAGGAAAAAACTTAGTTTCCTTATTTAACTCAACCTCTATTAGGTAGTTAGCATATCATTTTAATATGTACATAATGTAATATGTATTCTAATTATTACTAGTAATGGACCGTCACATAAACCGAGTAATGCCGGACCAATACACTATAATAATATCGTGTAATACATATCCGCCAACTTAAATATAACAGTTTACATTTAGTTTAGACCAACATTATATACATTGATTAAATATAACATTTTATATTCAATTACCAGCTAACATTATTTAATCGTTATTAAATAATCGTATCATCATCACATTGACTAACCTTTTAGTCAAATACATCGACTAACCTTTTAGTCATTTAATAAGGCATCAATATGATTATTTTCTCAAATAATCACATCTCTCAAACACATCCTTTAGGTGTGACTTTTAGGGATCAGTTGATCACCGCCATCTGTATGACAATAACGTCAAACTTATCTAGCAAGCCAACCGTTATCGATAAACGTTAATCAACTGATTATAAAACAAAGTATACCCTGTGAACCTTAGCTGTTATCACACTAACTGTGGAGGACACTAGCTCCAACAATCTCCCTCTTGTCCTTACAAGTGTATGTGCGATAACCGATTCTCATATCCTTAAATTTCTCTCACTCAATGTAAAACAATTTGCAAAGTCCGCATTCACAAAGGTCGTATTTTACAAGTGATCAGTATCAAGAGTGGTTTTCCCGACTAGAGAGTAACTCAACTGATAAACGAATCATTATTCGAGCATGGCCATTCATTTCAGTTACTACTCCTCGAGTGGCCCTGAGAAATAACAAAACCTGATAAAGGGTTGGATATTTTCCTCAACTCGAATCCTGCAGATGTAAGCACAGTATGAAATGACCCAGTAAAAATCTTCTTGGCCTCCTGTTACGGTCGACCGTGAGAAAGAAACCAAAGTCACCCAAAAACTGCTTTAATCTCAAGAGACAGTCGATAGTCAAAAGAATCGACTCTAGGAACACTATAGACGTCCTATCCACGACCTGACACCGAATGTTGTTAAACATTTAGGACTCCATAACGTCGTCACGAATTACAATGTCCTACGAGGTATCCTTATAACTCGTATTTGTGATCGATCAGTCAACAGTTTGACTTATGGCTCGTTGAACCCACCATCAATCGACTTAACTGTTGGAGCCAGTGTCCTCCACAGTTAGTGCAATAACATAAATAAATCTCTGTAGGTTCACAGGGTATACTTTGTATTGTAATCAGTTGATTAACGTTTATCGATAACGGTTGGCTTGCTAGATAAGTTTGACGTTATCGTCATACAGATGGCGGTGATCAACTGGTCCCTAAAAGTCACACCTAAAGGATGTGATTGAGAGATGTGATTATTTGAGAAAATAATCATATTGATGCCTTATTAAATGACTAAAAGGTTAGTCGGTGTTTTTGACTAAAAGGTTAGTCAATGTGATGATGATACAATTATTTAATAATGATTAAATAATGTTAGCTAAGACGAATTAACTGTAATTCGTAAATTGAATATAAAAGGTTATATTTAATTGTTGTATATAATGTAAGCTAATTAAACATAAACCGTTATAATTAATTGGAAAATTATAAATATACGGATATTTATAATTAATGATATATTATAATGTCGGTCTTTGACTAATGACGATTATAATATATTACATTATATTAAAAGCTAAAATGACCGGAAAAAGTGTCCAGATACACTCGGGTTTTTCCGGTCAATGGGTAGTTATTTGAGGAGACTAAATCTTCTCATATAATACCTAGGAGTGCCGTGAGCATAGTAAAAGAAGAGGAAAAATTCTAACCTAATTTTCTACTCTCTTGTGCCTCCATCACACAAATCACAAAACCTAAAAAGTTAACAGTAACTTTTAATCATCTTTCTAGCAAAGGAGAAGGGCATATCTCAATCTATCTTGGGTGAGACAAATAGAAGGATATCTATTTTGATATCTGTTCTTACCGATTTCGCTAAGGACCAAAGGTTTAATTCATTTTCTCTATATTTGTATCGTTTTCATATCTATGACTTGCAATTCATATTATATAATTTTGTTATAATCCTAAATTTTAAGGGGATGTAAACAGTTATTTCCCACAAGTGGTATCAGAGAATTTGGCTACAAAATTATATTATATGTTTTTTCATTTTTATGAAATATGTATTTGAGAAATTTTTTTTTTTTTGATAAAACCGAAAAAAAAAAATCACAGCTGAATTATTTTTGTATGCTGTGTGATGTTTTTTTTTAGGGTTTTGTTTTCCCATTGTTGATTTATTGATATTGTTATTTTAAAAGGTTAAAATTCAATATAATAAATTTGTACTTGTTTTAATTTGATAAGGATTAGATTAAAAGAAGATGGAATTGTTTTGATTTTGTTGTTGCTATTGTTTTCGGCCTCATTGTTTTAAATTGATAATTTTGCATAATGATTCAATTTTAATGATGTTCAAAGCGATTGTGATTAAATGAATATAAGGATAATCGATTTAATCATGATTTAGATGTTCATTTTAAAAGGTTAAATTGAATAATCTAGTTTGAATCAATATTTAATAACGATTAGATATTGAATTTTGTACCGATCTAGCAATATTGACAAAAATCGTTTTTTTTTAAACAGTCCGTTTGCTGCTACTGTTCATTATAAAAAAAAAAAAAGTTTCTGTTTTTTTTTTCCTGTGCAGCAGGTTTTTGTTTAAACCGTGAAAAAAAAATTTTTTTTTTTTTGGTATTGGTACTGTTCACGTGAACAGTGATCCGTAGAGAAAAAAAAAATTTGTTTTTTTTTTTTTTTGACATTATAAAGATAATGTTTTGTTTGTTTGTTATTGTGAAAAGGTTCACAATAATGATACCCGATTATTTTAAAAAGGTTTAAAATAAAAAAATGGATTATGGAAGATTAAAATTGTTGTGGGCAATTAAGGAATTGTCACATAATTTTGATCAGTTTTATGGTGGTTTGGATAATTATTCGACATAATTAATGAATTATGTCTTGTAGAATTAATTTATATAGTTGATGCATTTTATTTTTGTCGAATGAATGAATGAATGAATGGTTTGATTTACGTTTTTACAATTGGTTGAAAAATGTAAATCCTAGTGTGGCCTTGGTTAATCATGTTTTCGTAATGATGGAAACATGGTTTGGATGTAATTTTGAGATCTCGAATCTCCTTTTATTTTTCTTTTAATAATGTATTGGATTAGAATGTAAATAGGTTTATTCTGTAATTTTTAAATGTAATTTTAAGAAGACTAGAGACGGAGATCAGATGCTCACTCCCGCTACATGGACCAAGATGAGACAAAGTCAAGCTTCTCGGGTCCATAAGGATGGATTCCAAACTTGTATTTACTGTTCATTTTGGTAGTTAGGCCACACTAGGACCGTTGTAATAGTTTACGGTTTTTTTTTCCCATTTTTTTGCTTTTCATTCACATGTTAAATAACTGCATCATATTCCGCCTAAACCAAACCACCTAAATTGCATGAAAAATGATTCATATAGTTTTGAATTTTCATCTTAGACATACAGATGTCACTCGTTCATAGGGCCATCACCTTAGTCTAAATCATTCACGAAATGCTAGAATTTGTTCACTTAAAATGAATTAAATTTAAGATGATGGGATCTTCCTCTAAAATGAAAATTGAGATTAGTCTTTATAGGAAAAACTTCTATGAACCCCTTCTTCGTCGGAAGTCATAATATGACCCCTTCTACGTTGGGTAAGTAGTGAGTGTTGACTTATTTTACCTCAACATTGTAGTCCGAGTAATATCTCGGGATTATAGTGGACTAAAAGATAGAATTTACAGAAATTTATCGACCGAGAATTCTAAAGGTAGAATTAGCCAAGAGGCTGGCTTATCAATTTACAGAAATTGAGTCTTGGGATCATTTATATAATTCTTGAGGGAGGTCAATTGTATAAATGCATGAGTCATCGCTTTAAACAGTTTTTGCATTCAGACTTAATTTTAAAACGATGAAACTTATCATAATTTTTCTTCTTTTCACAGTTTCTTGAATAAGTTATATAAAGATATAACTGCTAAAATAACAAATGGCTGGACGTACAGACGACCCAATGCCAAGTGCTACACTCGCTCGCGAGTCATGGCTAAAGATCTTTATGGACAACATGAATCAGTCCACGCGACTGAAGAATGATGGGTCAAACTTTGCGGACTGGGAGGCGGCATTACGGAATGATGCCATTGCTGACGGTAAGCTCAAGTACTTGACTGAGCCACTGCCAACTAACCCAGGCCCCAATGTAGGAGCCAATGCATCACTTGCTTATAGTGATTTCGTAATGGAGGCGGGTGCGTTAAAGAACGTACTCATCTTTTCAATGGAATCAAATTTGCAAAGGCGATTCATTGCCCAGGGTGCAAACAAGATTTTCACCACTCTCTCTAACGAGTTCTCGAAAGCTCCAAGGATCGTTAGCTATGAGTATACCTGTCGCTTCTTTGAAGCGAAACTCCAGAAGGGCCAAGCGGTTAGCCCACACATTCTTGCTATGATCGAGAATGTCGAGAAGCTGGAGGCTCTTGGTTGTAAAATCGATGAGACAATCATTATTGATTGACTGCTTTATTCACTTCATGATGGTTTTGCCTTTTTCAGGGCAAATTACTATATGAATGATATGAAGAAAAGTCTTCATCAACTCCACTCACTTCTCGTACAGACCGAGAGTGATCTGAAATTGAGTGGGAGCGTGAAACAGGACGTTCTCATGATTAACAACAAGGGTAGGGGTAAGGGCAAGGCTCAAGCTGACCTAGCTGTAGGGAAGCCAAAGTTCAAAAAGCCAGGAAAGGTCAAGAGTGGGCCTGGTGAGACTAGTGGTAGCTCACAAGGCAAGACAAAGAGCAAAGATAACGTGGAATGCCACCATTGCCACAAGACTGGGCATTGGAGGCGGAACTGCCCCGTGTATGCTGAAGACGTAAAATCAGGCCGCGTCACTCCTGTTGGTACGTCATCTTTTATTCATATGATTGAGATTAACCATGCAAGTTTCGGAACTTGGGTACTAGATACTGGTGGTGGTTCTCATCTGTGTAATCATTTGCAGGGCCTAAGAAGCATCACAACTCTCGCAAAGGGTGATGTGGACCTGCGGGTGGGGAATGGAGCTAGAGTTGCTGCCGTTTCAGTGGGAACATATGTAATCCAACTCCCTAATGGTTTTGAGTTATTTCTGAATAACTGTTACTATGTACCCAGTTTATCTAAGAACATTATTTCCGTTTCCGTACTTGATAAGGACGGATTTTCGTTTGTAATAAAGAATAATAGCTGTATTTTCTCTTTGAACGATATGATTTATGGTAAAGCTGTTTCCATAAATGGAATATATGTTTTAGATCAAACCAAAGAGATAATGCATGTGAATAATAAGAAAGCAAAGGTTGGTGACAAAGATCAAACCTATCTATGGCATTGCCGTATGGGACACATAAATGAAAAACGCGTGAAAAAGCTCATTGATAATGGGACTATCTCCCCATTTGACTATGAATCTTTTGGCACGTGTGAATCATGTTTCATAAGCAAAATGACTCGAATTTCCTTCAAAGGTGTTGGAATGCGCGCTGCTGACCTATTAGGACTCATACATACTGATGTGTGTGGACCTAGGTCAATCAACGCTAGAGATGGCTATAGATATTTTATCACTTTCACGGACGATTTGAGTGATAGGGTTTATGTCTAACTTAATGAAGCATAAAAGTGGAGTCCTTTGACAAGTTCAAGGAATTCCAGAATAAGGTGAAAACCAGCTGGATGAAAGATTAAAGCCCTACGTTCAGATCGCGGGGCGAATATCTTCGAATGAGTTTGATCAACACCTTAAAGATGTGGTGTAGTAACTACAGTTAACCTCCACCTGGAAACACCCACATTGAAATTTTTTTTTGGGGGTCCGAAGGGAAATCGAAACATTACTTTGATAGGGTTCGATCCATGATGAGTCACACGGTTGTGCCTGACTCATTATGGGAATATGCTCTATTGTCAGCTGCTCTAATACTTAACCGAAGTCCGTCTAAAGCTGTAGACAAGACTCCATATGAACTATGGAAGGGAACAGTCCCTAACTTGTCCTTTATTCGGGTTTGGGGCTGCGAGGCTTATGTCAAATGGAGACCTGACGATAAGCTCGGCCCACGATCGGTCAAGACATACTTTATTGGTTATCCAAAAAGAATGTTTGGTCATTACTTTTATTCGCCTACCGAACAACGTGTTTTTGTTGCGGCTAGTGCGAAGTTTCTAGAGAAAGAATTTCTCGAGAACAAGACGAGTGATAGAATCTTCGATCTGTCGGAGGTTCAAGAACCAACAACCGAGTAACAAATGGAGGAAACTGTTCCTTCATCATCGGCTGCGGTAAATATTCCTGAGGAACCCAGGAGGTCGGGTAGAGTCTCCATTCCTCCAGACAGATACATTGGTATGGTCGAGGAGAATGGGAGAGAGGACGTTTTACTCCTAGAGAGTAACGAACCCGCTACCTATAAAGGTGCCATGACCTGTTCCGACTCTAAGCTATGGCTTGAAGCCATGCAATCTGAGATGGACTCTATGTATGAGAATAACGTATGGGATCTGGTTGACTTACCTGATAAGGTTCGGCGCCTCTTCAGTGCAAATGGCTTTATAAAATAAAGCTTCGAGAAGGAAAACAGAACATAAAAGGCACGGACTAGTGGCAAGGGTTTCATCAAGTGCAAGGATTGACACTATGATGATGGAAATTTTTGCACCCGTAGTTATGCTGCGTTACCTCGGATAATCTAGCGATTGGCCCGATTTTCAGACTATGAACATTTGGCAAATGGATGTGAAAACCGCCTTTTAAACGGTTATTTGGAGGAGGGGTTATACATGTTACAACCCGAAGGTTTCACATTGATCCTAAAAATCCTAAGAAGGTATGAAGCTAAGCGTTCCATTTATGGACTTAAGCAGGCTTCTCGGAGTTGGAATCATCGTTTCGACCAGGTGATAAAGGAGAATGGATTTACTCGATCGGTCGAGGAACCATGCTTATATATCAAGTCGAGTGGGAGCAAGATTGTCTTCCTCATATTGTATGTTGATGACATACTCTTGATTGGGAATGACATAGCTCTCTTAACTTCGGTAAAAGTTTGGTTAAAGAACCATTTCCAGATGAAAGATCTGGGTGAAGCACAAAGAATTTTGGGGATCCGTATCTACAGAGATAGATCACGACGGATGTTATCCCTCAGTCAGGAGTCTTATATAGATAAGATTCTTGAGAGGTTCAGCATGACCAACTCTAAGAAAGGGAACCTTCCAATGGTCTCTGGGATGCATTTGAGTAAAGCTCAGGCACCAAAGACATCGGAAGAGGTCGAGCACATGAGTCGGATTCCTTATGCATCAGCTATAGGATCGATAATGTATGCCATGATATGCACACGTCCAGACGTGGCATATGCATTGAGTATGACAAGTCGTTACCAAGGCAATCCAGGTGAAACACACTGGATAGCTGTTAAGAATATCCTTAAGTACCTACGAAGGACTAAGGATTGGGTATTGACTTATGGAGGTGACACTGAGCTATGCGCAATCGGTTACGCAGATGCTAGCTTCCAAACGGATCAAGATGACTCGAAATCTCAGTCTGGATGCGTTTTTACTCTTAATGGCGCTGCGGTCAGCTGGAAAAGCTCCAAACAAACTGTTATAGCAGATTCTCGACGAGTTACGAGTACTATGATGCTCAGAGGCTGCGAAGGAAAGCTATATGGAGCGTCCAGTTCGTACAGGGACGAACCGTAAGTTCCTAGTTCGGATGACCCGATTCACCATCTATTGTGATAATAGTGGTGCCATCTTCCAGGCTAAGGAGCCTAAGTCCAGCAACAAGTCTAGGCATGTACAACGGAAGGCTCACATGATCCGAGATTACGTGGAGCAAAGGGAGATAGTGATAGACAAGATGGCTACGGATGATAACGTTGCAGATCCTCTCACTAAACCGTTAAGATATGATAAGCATGAAGGGCACGTTATTTCCATGGGAATTAAGCGTGTTCCTGAGTTGTATTATTTGTTTTGTATGGATTAGACACCTGTATCTTTTTCATAAAACTATTAATGAAATCATTGTTTTGTTTTATATTTTGTTTTTCATGTGGGTTGTACTGACAACATTGAACACCACAAAGTGAACTGAATTACATTATATTTTGTTTTGGGTCCGTAATTGCCTACATGAGCTGATAACTCTGGCAATTATTTTGTGACGTCGATTGATGGTGGGTTCAACAAGCCATAAGTCAAACTGTTGACTGATCGATCACAGATGCGGGTTATAATGATACTGCGCAGGACATTTTGTGACGACGTTATGGAGTCCTAAATGTTTCGGAACATTAGGTGCCAGGTCGTGGATAGGACATCCATTGTGTTCCTAGAGTCGATTCTTTTGACTATCGACTGTCTCTTGAGATAAAGGAAGTTTTTGGGTGACTTTGGTTTCTTTCTCATGGTCGACCGTAACAGGAGGCTAAGTAGATTTTCACTGGGCCATTTCATACTGCGCTTGTATCTGCAAGATTCGAGTTGAAGATGAGTTGAAGAAAATATCCCACCTTTATCAGGATATGATATTTCTCAGGGCCACGCTAGTAGCTGTAACTGAAATGCATGGCCATCCTCGAATGAAGATTCGTTTATCAGTTAAGTTACTCTCTAGTCGGGGAAACCACTCTTGATACTGATCACTTGTAAACTATGACCTTTGTGAATACGGACTTTGCAAATTGGTTTACATTGAGTGGGAGAAATTTATTATGGATATGAGAATCGGTTATCGCAAATACACTTGTACGGACAAGTGGGAGATTGTTGGAGCCAGTGTCCTCCACAGTTAGTGCAATAACATAAATAAATCTCTGTAGGTTCACAGGGTATACTTTGTATTGTAATCAGTTGATTAACGTTTATCGATAACGGTTGGCG
>JAIUZE010032212.1:0-10428 GCA_022085475.1 Heliosperma pusillum | reverse complement strand
AGCGAGAAAGACGGTAATTTTATTATCAATACGGATAGAGGAAGCTAAGAGGGGAAGAATAAGACGAACTTACGAGAATTTGAGCGAGAAATGAAAGAGTTATGACGATTATAAGACGGATCAAAAATGGAGGCAAGGTTTTCTTTGGGTTTTCTTAAAGAGGAAGAAAGAGTTTGGTTGTGTAGAATGAATTAGGTTAGGGTTAGGAGGGAGTATATGTAAGGTGAGTAAGTGGAAAAGTCAAGAAAAAGTCAAAGACGACTTAAGACGGGTTTTACTTGAAATCTCGCGGAAATTCCAAATACGAACTCGGAAATTCTAAATTCGACTCGGAAAATTAAATTCCAAATTAAAACTAAAATTCGCTGAAAAGTATCCGTAAAATATTTTTTACTATTTAAAATAGGGTACATTTGCGGGTGTTACAAAAGGGCTTTAAAAAATACATTTTAAACCTTGGCATTTGAAAGGAGTAGCCACTTAATTTTTATGGAATTTAGAAAACCGATTTAGAAATAAAAGATTCGTGTGAGGTTACGTGTTAGGAAGACAATTTTAACTTCATTAAAAAAGCACCCAACGCCGCCCGTAATAAAACGATCTCTACTAAGCATAATGAATGGCTATTTGGAACGCGTCATGCTGAATGAAACCATGCGATTTAAATCTAACATATGAATTTCATTCTAGTCATTTAATGCAACTTTAAACTTCATCAAAGTTATTTTAAAACATATGAGTTCATTAACTATTCTAGTAAACAAACAAAAGAGAAAGGGAGATAATGTCTTACTCAAAGCATAAGAAAGACGAACGCACGTTAGAGGTTAGCAAAACAGAATATATAAAACATGAATTAGATCAAGACATGACAAGACTCGACATGTGAAAAACTCAAAGTTAAAAGCAAAGACAAAAGACATTCTGCCTCAGGGTCACTCGATCGAGTAACACTGTACTCGGTCGAGTGACTCTGGAACAGGCTCAAAACGACACAGGCAGAGAGATACTCGATTAACATATTCAAATTTAAATCTATTTGATACAAAACAAAGTAACAAAGGTTAACAACATCGATATAACCTATATTGACGAAAAACGGTAATTAGAACGACGACATATCATATACTAATATATTTGGTTGGTTAAAACATTAGCATGGCATATGATACACGATTCAATGGATTAAATACAAAGAAGATGAGTTAATGATAAACAAACGAACATTTATGATAAATAATAATAAACGATGGATATGATAAATAAAGACCGAAATTAAAAAAGGAAAGGAGGTGTGTTTGCACCCTCAACTTACATATATCGTTGACCACCTGTCTTGAGTCGTAATCGATGGTAAGTAATAACCGAGGGGCCGTCGTCGACGAAATTGCAATGAAACACGTTTTTTTATAAATGACAAACTTGCGCAACGTTTTACAAACACCTATAGAATCTTTGTTACGTGACCTTTTCTGGATCCGAAAGATATTTTGAAAACTAGTTTCGGAGTAGTTATAAATACTGGTATCAATCGTCTCAAAAGATGATCGGAGTTGGGAGAAACACAGGTTTGAAGTGGCGGCTGTAATCTGCAAATAGAGTGAAGACTGCTCTGTTTTAGTTTACGGTTTTAGGTTGTTTTGTTAGGGTTTTGCTTTAGGTTTTCATGTGTTTCTTCTGTTTAGATTGTGTATGAGTGCTCAACCTGTTTAATGAAGGTAGTGGTGGGTTTATATAGAGATTTTAGAGGTGTTTGCTTCGGGTTTGAGTGTGTTAAGGTGCAGTCTCGGGTAGGAGACTTGAAGCTGCATTTTTGGTGGCTTCTAGGGTTTGTATGGGGATTTTACTTGATGGGTAAGGTAATTAATATGGGTAGGTAGATGGGTATATGGGTTAGGGTTAATGGGTAAGTGGAATTGAATCGATTTGGGGGTCGTTTTGGTGGCTGGTTTGGGCCGCATAGAGCAGGGGAGTGGGCTGCTTGTGTCGTGCGTTGGGGGGCTGCTTTGGGCTCGAAATTCAAGGCTAATAAAGGTGGGTAGTGGGGTTTGATAAGTATACTAGGAGGTAGAGAGGTTAGGTTGAGATCAGACTGAAAATCGAGCTCAAATCGCTTTCAAAATGATCTTAAAAAGACCGTCGCAAACTAGCGTTTTAAACATCGTTTTAAAGCCAAAATGAGACATTAACATTCAAGTAAATCGAAATGGACTTTTTCAAGTCGGGTTAAAATAAATGCTTATTTCATTGTCAATAAAATAAAGAAAGACTCGGTTTCTAAAATGGGTTAAAAATGAATCTTTTTGTATCGGAAATTCATTTTAAATTTCATTTAAAATATGAATTGTCGACGACGCTCGTTTTAAATAGTAAATCGAACTCAAATAATGCCAAGGTCATATACGAAATATATGTTGTCCTATCATCATTGGGTGTTTGGCGGGATTTTTATAAATGCCTGTATCGACGGATACGGGTATCTACATCGTGAGTCTCCAAATTAGTATTTTTATGCACTACAAACTCAAACTAGTAGTAAGGGTAAGTATGGGTCGATCCCACAAGGAAGGTCTCTGTTAAACGTGTGTTATGTAAATAGTTCTATGGTAACCAAATTGGGGGTATTTGTGGTTTGAGTCTAATCTAGCAAAGTAATATTAAAAGATTGGAGTAAATCAAAAATAAAAAGGTCTTGGGTCTTACAATTTCCACAAAAGAGTTAGGTTTGATCGTTGACTCTTTTAGATTCTAATTACTCTTAAATACTTTCTTGTGAAAACATATGTTTCTACTTCTCATTACTTTTTAGTTATTCACTGCGAAAAGCGCAGATAAACAACCCTTATGGTGATGACAATCTAGTCCAAGCGTATCTAAATTCAATTGTGACAACCCTCGCGAATGCGGAAATATAATACATACAAGCATGTGAAACAATTTGCGGAAATACGGTATTTTAAAAACTTTTATACATGCAAGGTAGAAAATACGAGGAGTGTCAAAACATTACAAACTAAGTACGGAATACAACAAAGAGACGGAGTCTCTCAAAATGTTAACAAAGTACAAGTGTTTAGCAAACTAGCTAATTAACGATTAGAGGTGAATCTTCCAGGGACAACGCCCGCTAGCTCACACCCAAACCCAAAATAGCATAAGCATAAAGCCATCCATGCAAGCAACCTGTTCATCCATGAAAAACATGAACGCCACAATCAGTGGGGAGTAACTCCGGGTTCTCCCAGCTATATCACATTAAACGTACATAGAAGGAAATACGAAAGTAGAAGCATGCATATATAGATATACGTGTGAAATACGATAAGGATAGATAGGCAATTCCATATACAATGACAAGAGCATAAGAGTTACAAGTCCGAATCCATCTTGTTATACAAAGACTCGGGGAAAACATTCTTAGGCAACCGAATACGCTCACTAGGGCTTACATCTCACCGTTAGCGGTATAAGTTTGATAAGATTGAGACTTGACAAACAAACCATGCCAAGTCATGCGATGATCACAATAAATCCATCATATTATCATCCATTCAAACGTACCAATACATTGACGATGCCCAAACATGCAATGACCATGAATAATAAATCATGAAATCACGCATGCAAGAACAACGACACAAAGACGACATCTCTCACGGTAAATGAAACACACTAGCACTGTGTACATGGCAAGTATGATTAAAAGGCATCCACGGGATATAACATTTCCCGAACGCATACACGATTCATTCATTTCGTATATGTAGACTAATTTCCTCCTGGTAGCACGACGATATAAATACCGGTTATCCTAGTTAAATCTGTCAGACTCTCGGAATAACTTTTCGTTCGACATGCTGATGACATCTCGTCCAAACTCGGTCAATCATTGACCCCGAGTACCCCAATTCGTAGAACAATTCACGAAAGAGGCGGAAAAAGAGCACAAGCCTCATAACAAGCGGTACGCTGCATGCAAATAACACCAACCTCGCAAGTACACAAACATTGACGGCCGGGTCGATCAACGCATAGCGTTCGTCTCCCAACAACGTCGTCGTATGCCCACTAACACATGCAATTAAGCAGTAGGATACCCTCCGTTCCGACATTCCAGCCTTACAGAACGTGGAGGTAGCCCAAGGGAATGAGAGTACAAAGCACATAACAAAAATAGTGCTCAAACCGTAACCTTTGTAAAAACCGACTCAAAGTGGGACATAGCAAAAACCGTCACAAAACATGTGATACAAGCGAAAGAAATATCATATATTCAAAACATTAATATTATAAGTCACTACGTAAAATTATACGATAAACGAACGATCAGAATTATTATAAATGAAAACCGTAAACAAAATTTACAAGGAACATCAGCAGGAGCCAGCCGGTCAGGTGGACCGGCTGCCGGTCAACCGTCTAAGGCCAATAGTCATATGAAAAACCAATATGAAACAACAGCATGTCCCAGCCGGTCAGGTGGACTGGCTGCCGGTCAACCGGCTGGGACGAAAGGCATTATGGAAAATCAAAGGAAAAGTAGGGGTGTCTCAGCCGGTGGTCTGATCGGCTGTCGGTCGACCGGGTGAGACCCAAGTTATACTTCAAAATCACGTAAAAATGTAATAATATACAGCCACTGCCCCAGCCGGTGGTCTGACCGGCTGCCGGTCGACCGGCTGGGGTTCATAGTACTCGAAAATCACCATTTCAACTAAGTTTCAACATTTATCAATTATCGATTATCAACATAAATCATAGATTCTCATATAAATTCTCAACAAACAATATATACCATCATCAACACAATTACTGAACGCACTAATCATATTCTAAATATGATTCCTAGCATAGAAAACACGTAAAACACGTAAATGATATCGAGTAACCCTTCACCGTTACCTTATTGCGTCTTTACTACTCGTCAAGCTCCTCTTCAATTAGGAAATAGTCTTTGTCGGGATCTTGGAGGTCACCACCTACAAATAGATCATAAAAGATGAATTTACTTCACCTTGAGAAAGACGGAAAGTTTGAAAAGCGAGAAAGACGGTAATTTTATTACCAATACGGATAGAGGATGATAAGAGGGGAAGAATAAGACGAACTTACGTGAATTTGAGCAAGAAACGAATGAGATACGATGATTATAAGATCGGATGAAAATGGAGGCAAGGGTTTTGGTTTTCTTAAGGAAGAAGTAAGTTTGATTTGTGTTTGAGTGAGTAATGAATTAGGTTGGAGAGTATGAGATGTGTACGGGAAAAAGTCAACAAAAGTCAAAGTCGCCCTAAGACGGGATTCACATGGAATCTCGCGGAAATTCCAAATACGAACTCGGAAATTCTAAATTCGACTCGAAACATTAAATTCTAAATTAAAACTTAAATTCACTGAAAAGTATCCGTAAAATATTTTCACTAGAAAAAATAGGGTACAATAGCGGGTGTTACAATCACCCCACCTTTTAAAAAGTTTAGCCCTCGAAACTTGAGGGAAAGAAAAATACCTTACTCGAATAGACTCGGATATTTACTACGCATAGAAGCTTCAGTTTCCCAAGTCTCTTCTTCGACATTAGCATTTCTCCACAAGATTTTCACTAAAGGAAATACTTTACTTCTCAACTTCCTATCCTTACGATCTAGGATGCGGATCGGCTTCTCTTCAAAGGATAAATTCGGTTCAAGCTCGGGCATTTCCTTTTGAAAGACATGGCTGGGATCACTAACATACTTTCTCAATTGAGAAACATGGAAAACATCATGAACCTTAGCCAAATTCGAGGGCAAATCCAACTTATAAGCAACGGCACCAATCCTCTTTACAATATCAAAAGGTCCAATGTATTTCGGGCTCAATTTACCCTTAACACCAAACCGTTTAACACCCTTCATTGGAGATACCTTCAAGAACACTTTATCTCCAACCTCGAATTCTAACGGCCTTCTTCGCATATCGGCATAAGACTTTTGACGGTCTTGAGCGGCTTTCATTCTATCACGAATGACCTTCACATTATCAATGGTTTCAACAAGAACATCGGGGCCTAAATCACGATTGTCACTCAATTGATTCCAACATATAGGACTCCGACATTTCCTTCCATAAAGAGCTTCATAAGGAGCCATCTTAATAGATGCATGATAACTGTTGTTGTAAGAAAACTCCACCAACGGTAGACTCTTTTCCCAACTAGACTGAAAGTCAAGAGCACAAGCCCTAAGCAAGTCTTCTAAAGTTTGAATAGTCCTCTCGGTCTGACCATCCGTAGCGGCATGAAATGCGGTACTCATCAACAACTTACTACCCATGGCTTCTTGCAAAGCTTTCCAAAATCTCGAACAGAATCTCGGATCTCGGTCGGATATGATCTCCATAGGAACACCATGGTATCTAACAATTTCATCAACATAAGCTTTCGCTAGTCGATCCAAACTCCAAGTTTCTTTGATCGGAATAAATCTAGCACACTTGGTCAAACGATCAACAACAACCCAAACGGCATCTTTACCTCCAACGGTCCTCGGCAAAGCCATAACAAAATCCATAGAAATAGATTCCCACTTCCATAGCGGAATATCCAACGGTTGTAGCAATCCACCAGGCCTCTTGTGTTCAATCTTCACTTGTTGACAAGTAAGACATCTTCCAACATAAGATACAACATCACCCTTCAAGTTCGGCCACCAAAACTGTAGCTTCAAATCCTTGTACATCTTATCACCTCCGGGGTGAATAGAATAAGGGGAAAGGTGAGCTTCATCAAGAACTCGCTTCCTCAAATCAAGAGCATTAGGAACAAATAAGCGGCCATGGAAACGAAGAACACCTTCATCATCAAATTGAAATCTTTAGCTTTACCTTCAAGAAGTTTGGCTTGAATAGACTTGTAGGTAAGATCGTCAACTTGGCTTTCACGGATCTCACGGAGAAACACAGGTTCGGCAGTCATAGCACCAATATGAATAAATCCCCGCTCCACGAATTCCAACTTCAATCTTCTAAACTCGGCGCAAAGATCATCGGTTAAAACATGCATAGCATTCAAAGCTTGAGAAGCTTTTTTACTAAGAGCATCGGCAACAACATTAGCCTTCCCTTCATGGTACAATAACTCAAAATCATAATCATTCACCAATTCCAACCATCTTCTTTGTCTCATATTCAACTCTTTTTGAGTAAATATGTACTTCAAACTTTTGTGATCGGTGAATATACGACAATGAACTTCAATAAGATAATGTCGCCACACTTTCAAAGCATGAACAACGGCGGCCAATTCCAAATCATGAGTAGGATAGTTCACTTCATGAACTCTCAACTGCCTCGAAGCATAAGCCACCACTTTCCTATTTTGCATAAGAACACAACCCAATCTCATTTTAGAACCAACACAATAGACATCAAAGTCTACTTCATCTTCAGGCAAAGTCAACACCGGAGCGGTAGTTAACCTCTTCTTTAACTCTTGAAACGCTGCTTCACAAGCTTCATTCCATAGGAACTTGGTTTCCTTCTTCAATAACTGAGTCATCGGTCTAGCAAGCTTAGAGAAATCCTTGACAAATCTACGGTAATAACCAGCTAAACCAAGAAAACTTCGAATTTCTCTAATATCGGTCGGACTCTTCCAATCAACAACGGCCTCAATTTTCGAAGGATCCACCATTACACCTTCTTTAGAAATCACATGCCCAAGAAAGGACACCTTAGGTAACCAAAATTCACACTTGGAAAACTTAGCATACCACTTTTGTCGACGAAGAACACTCAAAATAATCCTCAAATGAATAGCATGCTCTTCTTCGGACCTTGAGAAAATAAGAATATCATCAATGAACACCACCACACACTTGTCAAGATACTCACTAAACGTGCGGTTCATTTGATCCATAAAGATAGCGGGAGCATTCGTCAATCCAAATGGCATTACTTTGAACTCATAATGACCATACCTCGTACTAAAAGCGGTCTTTGGAATATCAACATCTCGAACGGGAATTTGGTGATAACCGGATCTCAAATCAATCTTGGAAAACGTAGAAGCACCCTTTAGTTGATCAAACAAATCTTCTATTCTTGGCAAAGGATACCTATTCTTGATTGTAATCCGATTCAATTCACGATAATCAATACAAAGCCTCATAGAACCATCTTTCTTCTTTACAAAAAGAACGGGAGCACCCCAAGGCGAGGCACTTGATCGAATAAAACCCTTTTCAATCATATCATCTAGTTGCTTCCTTAATTCTTTCAATTCGGTCGGAGCCATACGATAAGGAGCTTTGGCTATGGGTCCAGAACCAGGAACAAGATCAATAGAGAATTCAACATCACGCTCGGGAGGAGTCCCGGGCAAGTCTTCGGGGAATACATCAATGAATTCTCGAACAATAGGCACATCTTCAATACTTGGCAAAGAGGTAGATGAAGAAGTCACAACACACAAGTATGCTTGCTGACCTTTTCTAACCATACTTACCAATTTCATAGCGGAAATTAAAGACACACCTTTTCGGGGATGAGATCCCTTATAAGTTATTCTAACTCCTAAAGGACTCTTTAAATAAATCTTTTGATCACGACATTCGAACCTAGCATGATACAATGCTAACCAATCAATACCTAATATTATATCGAACTCTCCTAGAGGAAACTTAAGGAAATTAGCGGGGAAGATAGAACCCGCAATAGATATTGGGACATTAGGATATAGAGTAGAACAAGAGATAATATCTCTGGAAGGTAAGGATATGGGAGTATCCTCACTAGATGTAGGCTTGATGGATAATTTATTAGCATAAGACGATGACACAAAAGACATAGAAGCACCGGTATCAAATAGACTAAGAGACGGTTGCTCTAAGATTGAGAACATACCCGTAATGATCTCGGGATGAGCATCGGCTTCGGCACGGCTCATGACAAAAATGGAACCCTTATGTTTAGCAGGAGGAGGGGGCAACTTTCGATCGGGGCAATCATCATAACGGTGACCACCCTTTTGGCAAAAGAAGCACACATAAGGTCGGTTGGTACACGACACACCGGGGTGATGTGGAAGTCTACACCGGTTGCAAAAACGACCTTGAGCTTGAGCTTGAGGAGTATAAGGCTTATGAGCCACATTTGAAGTAGCTCTAGGAATAAAAGGAGCAGGATTTCTTGTATTTGCATTGGAAGGAGGATTGAATCTCCTCTTGTTAGCATAGGAATTAGAGGGAGACGAAATAAACGGTCTCTTCCCATAAACATTTGGCCTAGGAGCATAAGAAGGAGAGGGATTATTCATCAAAGCTTCATCTCTAATAGCCTTCATAGAATTCTCGGCCCACAAAGCATCATCATAAAGATCTCCAAAAGAGGTAGTATTCCTCCTCACTTTACTTTGCAGAATGACACTCAACTTGTTACGGTAATAGAACGCTCGGTCCTTATCATCTCGGATAAGCCTCGGCGCAAAATGAGCAAGCTTATTGAACTCCGTAGTGAAGTCCTGAGCTTAAAGTCAATGAACTCCTTGAGCCTTTGTTGTTTAAGCTCTTTAGGATAGAATCTACCTTCCACAAGAGCTTTGAAACAAGCCCAGTTGAAGTCCTCTTTGTGACAACCCTCGCGAATGCGGAAATATAAAACATACAAGCATGTGAAGTAAATTGCGGAAATACGGTATTTTAAAAACTTTTATACATGCAAGATAGATAAATCGAGGAGTGTCAAAATATTACAAACTAAGTACGGAATATAACAAAGAGACGGAGTCTCTCAAAATGTTAGCAAAGAACAAGTGTTTAGCAAACTAGCTAATTAACGACTAGAGGTAAATCTTCCAGGGGCAACGCCCGCTAGCTCACACCCGAACCCAAAATAGCATAAGCAAAAAGCCATCCATGCAAGCAACATGTTCATTCATGAAAAACATGAACGCCACAATCAGTGGGGAGTAACTCCGGGTTCTCCCAGCCATATCACATTAAACGTACATAGAAGGAAATACAAAAGTTAAATCATGCATATATGATATACATGTGAGATACGATAAGGATAGATAGGCAATTCGATAAATAATGATAAGAGCATATGGAATACAAATACGAATCCATCATGTTATTCAAAGACTCGGGGGAAGACACTCTTGAGGCAACCGAATTACGATCACTAGGGCTTGCATCGAACCGTTAGCGGTATAAGATTGATAAGATTGAGACTCGACAGACAAACCAAGTCAAGTCATGCGATGATCACAATAAATCCACATATTATCATCCATTCACGAACCAAGACATTGACGGTGTCCAATCATGCAATGACCATGAATAATATCATGAAATCACGCATTCACAGACGACACAAGACGACATCTCTCACGGTAAATGAAACGCACTAGCATCGTCTACATGGCAAGTATGATTAAAAGGCATCCAC
>JAIUZE010032208.1:0-20112 GCA_022085475.1 Heliosperma pusillum | reverse complement strand
TTCATATGCTAGGTTATATGTTAGTTATTTGTTTCATAACATGAAAAGCATATCCTATATGTTTAAGTTTTGTATTTCCCATATACATTGCTTTTATGTTATTCATGTTTCATTAAACTCGACATTTCGTGGCTGGGGAGGACTCGGAGTTACTCCCCACTGACTGTGGCTTCCGTGTTTATATTTAATGCGGTCGAACAGGTGGTGAATGCATACATTGGGTACATTGACGAGCTAGCGAGTGAAGTCTTACCTTGGACCTATATTCGGTTCTTAGGATTGTATTATTTAATACACTCTTTTATTTCCGTATTTATTAGGGAGATATGTCTCCCGTTTTAGATACTTCTTATGTATAATATTATTTCCTTTTTGTTATGAACCTTTTTATTTACGACACCTTTGTTATGATGAATATACTTTATGGTAGGTTCCGGTTTTAAAATTTACCGATTTTCACTAAAGTGAACCTATTAAAAACGTATTCTCATCTGTTGTTTATTTAAATTACTTGTTTATCTTTCCGCAAATTCGAGGGTGTCACACCGCGGCCCTCTTATTATTTCCTTTGCTAAACAATTTTGAGGTTTTGGGTGCAAAATTCAACAAGCAACACAATACAACAAGCAACAAACAATCACTCAAAAGATTTTTCACTCAAGCAATTCAACAAACACTTTATGTGCAACAGTTTCAACACTTCAAAAACATAGTGTTTGTTGAATTTCTTTACCTCACTCAGAAAAATTTGTCCAATCCTAACTACACAATCAATCAAGGGCAAGGGGAAACTCAACCTAAGACTAATTCTAGCCTATATTCGAGCAAAAATTTGAAGAACAATGGAAAAGTTGAGTATGAAGTTATACCTTATTGATTCCACAAAGTTCAAGCTCCTTGATGATTAGTAAAGGTAGGGAATCCGACAAACAACCTTAAAAACCCAATAAAGTTCCAAAAAAACGAATGTAAGGAAAACAATTTCTAGGTTTTCAAAGACGAATTTATGAGATTGTGAGTGAATGAGATTGATTTTGGGGTGATTGAGGGTAGAATAATTATTAGGAAGAAGGATTTGATTGAGTTTGATTAAAGTTTTGGAAGATTTGAGGGAGAAAGATGAAGTTTTGAGGGATTGGGGTTGGTTTGGGGTGTTTTTCGTGAAGAACAAGGGTATGAAGATGTGTTTTGATTGTATGAAGAACTCGGGCAAAATGGAAAACAAATGCTGAAAATCTGCTTTCGACGCAGGCTGCGTCCTTCACTGCCGGATCTTCTTGCCTTTTGCACTTAGCCAAATTTTGGCTAAGTGTTCCAAACACCTCCATACTTGCATTTTCACTCCAATGGTCCATGATAACCTCCAATATCCAAATTCCATCGATTCCCGAACTTTTTATCCATGGCACGCATCCCGAGGCGGCCGAAAACTCGCAAAACTTCACAAAACCGTTAGTAACTTCAAAAAAATTTGTTTGATGCAATGTCAAACTAATTGAAAACAACTCAAATACTAAGAATTAACAATGAAACTTGAAAGAATTATTCACAAGGATAGAGTATGTACACGATTTGCCGTTTATTTAGAGTCGAAGGCTCGACTTAGCTATTTCAAGCTTTTCAACTTTCATAAACGGGGTCTTCAAGCAAGACCTCTTCTTCCCCCTCCCGAGCACATCCTTGGAAGTAGTGTTTGAGACGGTGGTCATTCACCTTGAGGAGCTTTCCATCCCCGGGCCCCTCCACTTCAATAGCTCCATGGGTAAACACTTTCTTGACGGTGTAAGGTCCAAACCATCTTGACCTCAACTTGCCCGGAAAGAGCTTAAACCGGTTTTGGAACACAAGAACTTTATCACCCTCCTTGAAAACCCGACGGTTTATCATCCCATCGTGCCATCTTCTTGTTTTCTCCTTGTAGATGGAAGAGTTCTCATACGCATCTTGGCGAATTTCCTCAAGTTCTTGTAATTGAAGCTTTCGGTGCATACCGCTCTCATCTTGGTTTTGGTTGAAAGATTTGATAGCCCAATAGGCTTTGTGCTCAACCTCCACGGGGAGGTGGCAAGCCTTGCCATAGATGAGACGGAATGGGGACATGCCAATGGGGGTTTTAAAAGCGGTCATATATGCCCACAACGCATCAACTAGCCTCTTGCTCCAATCCTTTCTATCCGGATTAACCGTTTTTTCAAGGATTCCTTTTATTTCACGGTTGGAGAGTTCGGCTTGCCCGTTTGTTTGTGGGTGGTAGGCCGTGGAAATTTTATGATTCACCCCATACCTCTTGAGAAGGCCTCCAATCAACTTGTTGCAAAAATGGGTACCCCTATCACTAATGATAGCCCTTGGAAAACCAAACCGGGAGAATATGTTCTCTTGGATGAAAATGGCTACTACCTTGGCATCATCGGTGCGGGTAGGGATTGCTTCAACCCATTTTGACACATAATCTACCGCCAAGAGGATGTATAAATAACCACCAGAATTAGGAAAGGGGCCCATAAAGTCAATTCCCCACACATCAAAGATCTCACAATATAGAAGAGGTTCTGTTGGAGTAGGTGTCCTCCACAATAGTGCGCCACATAATAAATCTTATTAAGGAATATAATTGGGATATTTATTGACTATATATATGATAAGTCAGTTGATTAACGTAAATCAATAACGGTTGGCTGACTAGAGTTTGACGTTATTGTCGTTTGACGGCGGTGATCAACTGATCCCTTTCGGTCACACCTAAAGGATGAAAGCCAAATAGTAACTAATTATTTGTATACGATACAGTTAATTAGTACATTACATATATTCGATATGTACGAGAGTTAATTGTTAGAAATTGAGTTATGAACTCAAATTCGATTAAGCTTGTTTTTTTTTTCAATTATGCGATAATTGACTAATAAATTTATATCTTATTTTAATACGATTAAATAAGATTTAACTTAGTAATTAATCGTTAAATTACTAAATTCGTTGAGGTTTTGAGATAGAGGTAATTAGTTAATTATATTTACAAGGAGTTGTAAAATAAATTAACTAAGCATTGGGGGACCCATTATATATTGATATAATGGTAAAATATTACTTAAAATGTTAAGTACATATTATTTATTTAATTGAGTCATATAATTGTTATATGATCAAATTAACATTTAATTATACAAGATAATTAACCATATGATCAATAAGTATTTGTGAGACAAATATCAAAAATCAAAATGGATCCAACTAGGCCAAAATGGCCGGTTATGTTGTAGTTACAAAGGTGATGATTTTTGTTCTTGTTGTAACTCTTTAGTTACCATTTGAAAGTGACATAACAAGTAGAATATAATCATCATCTTTTCTACAACACTCCACTCTAATGCATGTGATCAAATTGAACAAAATAAGAGTCCTTTTTGGACTAAAATGATCCGGCCAAATTGGCTTTAAAATGATCAATTGTTGTTCATTTTTCATTACTTCATTTTGTGCAATTGTTATACTTCTTTCTAAAACTCTTCCTCTCACTAAAAACTCTCAAATACTAATATTTACTAAGTATTACTAGTGTAGTAATATAGTCATAATATTAGTAGTATAATATCTATCTTATTATCTAGTTAATAATAAGGGTAGATTATTTGGGTTTATCTTGGTGCAACTTAGAGGAGATCTTCTACTTTGGAGATTTTTGTGTTCATCCATATTTGTAGCTCAAGAACACAAACAAGAAGGAGTTCTTGTTGTGCCCTTATATTTTCCATATCAATGTGAGAAAATTTCTTCTCTTATATAAATGTCTTTATATTTGCATGCATGTTACATAGATCATTAAATCCTAAATTAACAAGTAATTTAGAAACTAATTAGAGGAGTCTAATTAAGGTCTATGGACTTTCATGTGGTATCAGAGCTAGCTTGTAGCATGCATGTTCATTTTGGACATTTTTTATTAAAGTTATAAGATAACTAATAAATAAAAGATTTTGAGTTAAAATACGATTCTGACAAATTTTTTTGGTGCATGTATACCTACTGACCTCAAAATATTTGTGGTCAAATTTCGTGATTTTAGGGATTAATTTGCTATTTATTTGTATTTTTGGCGTTTAAACCGAGTTAACATGCATTTTATGAGTTAAAAGTTAACTAAAAATAGTTGCATGTTTATTCTGGCCATGAAATTTTAATATGATCTCACATGCATGTCTTACATATTGTATGTAAAATTTCGTGACTTTTACTTATGTATTGCATGTTTATACTCTTGGTGAAATTTCATAATTTGTTTCACTGTTTTACGATATCTAATGTTTTTATTAGATAAAACCATTAAATACAAAGCTATTTGATCATAAAATTAATTTAAATTTTTTGAGAATTTTTTTTTTTATTTTTAAAGTTTCTGGACTTGTTCCAGAATGTAAAAAATTTTTGGTTTCAAATTTTATGATGTTTATATTTTATTTTGGTTTTATTTCATAATCGTTATGATTAAACCGTAATATTTAGCAAATGAAATCAAATCGATCTAATTAATGACCAACAAAATTAGTAGTGACTAATTTTGAGTTCTAAATCAGTTTAGTTAATTATTTTAAATTTAAATGAGATTTAAATATTGATATTGATTTTTAATGGTTAAAAATCAATAAATCCCGTAAAATCGAGCTACAATGAGCATGAATGTGTTTAGGGCGATTTTGGCATGAATTTTGCAGCAATTTATTTTATTTATGGTTGAATGAATGAATGTCATTTATTTAATAATTTATGCAAAGTTTGTACCTAGTATGGCCTAGTTATTTTTTATCGTTATTACCCGTAATGTAAGGGAATAACGGTTTGGTTGTAATTTTATTGCGATCTCGTATCGCCGGTTTGTATAATTTAATAATTTTATTTTATAGAATAAATGTATAATAGGAATTTGTATATTTGTATATTTGTAATTATTTTTATGAAGACCGGTGACTCCCTCAAGACGGTGCCATTTTGGAAGGTGTTCCAAGTGAAGAGGCAAGGGACCAAGGAGTTGGTTTCCGAATTTGTAACTATCTAGTTAATTTTGATTAGCTAGGTGGCCATACTAGGATTTTATTGTTGCTTGGTTGCTTGCTTTATTTTTAGCTCATGCCAAAATCGCCACACATGCAGTTTTATTTCTCGATTGTCAATTCAAAGTTATTCAAAATTCACCGACTTAGTTCGCTTATAGGGAATTAATAACAAAATTGACAAGATCTCTCACATATTTAAAAATTGAGATTAGCCTTACCAATTAATAACACCTATGAATCCCGTGTTCATTAGGGTTACCACGCTCGTGGGTCCCTTTTTACCTTGGCCCTATCTCACATCTTGTATTCAAAGCAAGATGATTCGTCCCCTTTTTATTTAAAAGGAAATCGAACTAGTGAGTTATTGGCCCTATTTCATTAGAATATGTGTGACAACCCTCGCGAATGCGGAAATATAAAACATACAAGCATGTGAAATAAAATGCGGAAATACGGTATTTTAAAAACATTTATACATGCAAGATAGATAACACGAGGAGTGTCAAAATATTACGAACTAAGTGCGGAAAATAACAAAGAGACGGAGTCTCTCAAAATGTTAACAAAGAACAAGTGTTTAGCAAACTAGCTAATTAACGACTAGAGGTTAATCTTCCAGGGACAACGCCCGCTAGCTCACACCCGAACCCAAAAATAGCATAAGCAAAAAGCCATCCATGCAAGCAACCTGTTCATTCATGAAAAACATGAACGCCACAATCAGTGGGGAGTAACTCCGGGTTCTCCCAGCCATATCACCTTAAACGTACATATAAGGAAATACAAAAGTAAAATCATGCATATATAGATATACATGTGAGTTACAATAAGAATAGATAGGCAATCCAATATAAAATGATAAGAACATAAGGAAATCAAATCCGAAACCATCATATTATTCAAGACTCGGGGAAGACACTCTTAGGCAACCGAATACGCTCACTAGGGCTTGCATCTCACCGTTAGCGGTATAAGTTTGATAAGATTGAGACTCGACAAACAAATCATGCCAAGTCATGCAATGATCATGAATAATCAATCATGAAATCACGCATTCAAGTACAACAACATAAAGACGACATCTCTCACGGTAAATGAAACGCACTAGCATCGTGTACATGGCAAGTATGATTAACAGGCATCCACGAGTTGAGAATTCCCGAACGATACCCGATCACATTTCGTATATGTCACTAATTTCCTCCGGGTAGGACGACGATAATAATACGGTCCTAGTCAAACTGGCAGACTCTCGAGATAAATCATGTTTCGATTCGACATGCGATACACGTTTCGCATCCAAGACTCGGTCTTACACTAGACGCCGAGTACCCCAAATTCGGTAGATCAATTCACGAAAGAGGCGGAAAAGAGCTCACGCCTCATAACAAGCGGTACGCTACATGCAAATAACACCACCTCGCAAGTACACAACATTTGACAGCCGGGTCGATCAACGCAATGCGTTCAACTCCCAACAACGTCGTCGTATGCCCACTACACATGCAATTATGCAGTAGGATACCTCCCCGTTCCGAAATTCCAGCCTTACGAACATGGAGGTAGCCAAGGGAATGATAGTACAAAGCCACAAAGGACAAAATAGTGCTTCAAAACAGTATCATTTGTAAAAACCGACTCAAAGGGGAACATACCAAAAAAAACCGTCACAAAACATGAGAATAGGGAATCATATAAGTTTAAATATGATAAACATGAGTCAATACATGATACATAAGCATTAAAACAAGTTTATGAAGCATAATGAATAAAAACATAGATACCTCTCCAAAACGACGTTGTTTGGAAACCAACGAAAACAAGGGTCCACTTCAAACGGTCATAACTAGAGTTCTAGACATGCAAATACAGAAATTTCAAATGGAGGTGATAGCTTTTCCTCTTACGGTTCCATTGAGATGTCACACGCCCAAAACAAGCAAGTAACGAAGGAGATATGATCATTTTACGAAAAGGGGTCAGTGCAGGAAAAATTCTGTCGGCAGTGTATGACGTAGCCTGCGTCACCACGACGCAGCCTGCGTCCTATTCGGACAGGTATGAGTCACACAATCTCCACAATTTCACTTAAGGCATAACACAAGTATCATCTATCATCACAATTCATCAATTCTCATATCAATTAACAACTAACAACAACCAACAACAACAACACAAGTCCTAAGTATACTAACCATAATCTAAATACGGTTTCTATCCTAGAAATCACATAAAACACGTAAATGATATCGAGTAACCCTTCACCGTTACCTTTTCGCGTCTTTAAACGGTTTCTAAACCTTCCTAGTCTCCACCTACATACAATTAGATAATAAAAGATGAAAATCATTCACCTTGAGAAAGACGGATAATTAAAAAAGCGAGAAAGACGGTAATATTATTACCAATACGGATAGAGGAAGCTAAGAGGGGAAGAATAAGACGAACTTACGTGAATTTCAATAAGAAACGAAGGAGATACGGTGATTCAAAGATGGATCAAAATTGGAGGCAAGGTTTTTGGTGTTTATGGTGAGGAAGAAGAAAGGGTTTTGGTTTGTGTTAGTGTTAGAATGAATTAGGTTAAGGTTAGGAGGGAGTATAAGTAAAGGGTGAGTCGGAAAAGTCAACAAAAAGTCAAAGACGACTTAAAAGTCAAGAAAAGTGAAAGACGACTTAAAAGTCACGAAAAGTCAAAGACGACTTAAAAGTCAAGAAAAGTCAAAGACGACTTAAAAGTCAAGAAAAGTCAAAGACGACTTAAAAGTCAAGAAAAGTCAAACTCGCCTTAAGACGGGATTCTCATGGAATCTCGCGGAAATTCCAAATACGAACTCGGAAATTCTAAATTCGACTCGGAACATAAAATTCTAAATTAAATCTTAAATTTGCTTAAAGGTATCCGTAAATTATTTTGACTAGAAAAATAGGGTACATTTCCGGGTGTTACAATATGCGTGGTCCAATAATAAACACAACCAGAGATGGTTATGACTATTTCACTTTATTGACCAATAATTTAAGTAGATATTATATTTGATTCTACTTAATGAGGTGCTATGAGAAATCTTTGAAAAGTTCAAAGACCTTCAATGTGAAGTAGTTAATCACCAAGAGTATTAGACAAGGACTTACGATTAATTCGTAACTGTAAATATCTAAGTATTGACTTTGATTTTCACCAAAAGTATTGTGAAATGGTTTCACAAGTTAACTTCTCTAACACACATTATTAGATAAGGTGTTGTTGTATAGAGAAACAGAACCTTATACGATATGGTTTTGTATTTGTCAAGTCAAAATGAGCCATTTGACTAACCTTGGGATTTTAACATTTTTGTCTGCTATTTCTTTTCCCACTATATTAAAACACATTTAAAACAGTGTGATTTCATTCCATATACGATATGGGTAGGTAGCGTACCTAATTTATAAGTTATTTGAATGAAACAAGTGTTCAATAATCCTACATTTACCACGAGAACAAATCGTTTGTGACTCGTGATGCTGTCTTTCAATAAACAATACGATTATTTCTTGATAAGACAGAGTGGGAGAAAATGTTTCAAGAGCCACAAACTGAGCATATGGTATGGAAAAAGGTTCCTCATTGCTTGTTCAGTAGTAGTTTCTTCGGAACCTAAGAGGTCAGGTTGAATTTTATCACTCCTTAATAGTGATGAATTCTAATCCGCGACTTATAAAAGACTGTTTCTAATCCCAACTTCTTGCTATGACTTGGAGTCATGCGATTTGTAATGGGCTCCATGCATGATGGTCAGGTATATGACCTGGTAAATTTTACTTGAAGAAGTACGACCTTTTCAATGTTTTCAAAGATAACTTGGTAGGCAAAGAGTTTTGCACCAACCTTAACTCTTTGATCCATTCAAATATACTTAGCGATTACAGCATATCATAATAGTATGATGTCAATTGGACCTCAAGAACCACCTTCTCGAATACGATTCTAGAAGAGGTAGTATATTTTATATTCACCTGTGGGTTCGTAGATCCTAACTATCCTAAGTTAATTTGCAAGCTTAAGAGGATGCCTTAAGTAAGCACTAAAGAGTTGGAATTGATGTGTCAATCATGTCATAAAATATTTCTCGATATCTCGAGGAATTATGTTTATACATGAAGTTTAGTGGGAGTAATATGGTTTTCACCAGTCTTATATGTGGAGACATATTAATCATTTTAGATGATGAAAGATTTTGGAGAAGTAGAATACATCTTTTAGATATCTGGATTTATGGAGACAAATCTAAAAGGATATTAACATTGAGTCAAAATTCTTATATTGATAAGATCTTTGACTAGTTCAAGAAAGTTGAACACATAATAATTGATTCCTTTTGCTTCCGCTGCGGGATCAATTAAATACGCTGTGATGTATACTCAAATCCGACATTTCGCATGCTTTGAGTATGACGAATCATTTGCAATTAAATCCAAGTGAGAGTCACTTGATAGCCATAAAGAACGTCCTTAAGTACTTGCGAAGGACTAAAGATATGTTTCATATGTTTGGAGTTTATAGTGAGTTGTGTGTAAGAGTTTACACAGACTTCAGTTTCCAAACTGATCAAAGTTATTTGAAATCACGAACTGGCTGTGTTTCATAGAAGATTTATCTGTTGGAAGAGTTCCAAACAGAAAATACTATTGGAAAGGTTCCAAGTAGGAGTGACATTTTCAAATATAAATGTCATGTATCCGCTGGAAGTGTACCCGGCAGTTTATCATTGCGGATTTAACAACGGAAATGGAGTACATTGCGTCATATGATGATGCATATGAAAGTAGCTTGGATTCGACAGTATTGGAGGGACTAGAAATAGTTCATATAGTTGTATATCCTATCCCATTATACTGGTAAAACAGTGGGAGCTACCTTTAGGCCAAGAGTCCTAAAGTCTAGATTCAAACCTAGACACGTACTCAGAAAGTTTTATGTAATATGAGATTACGTAGACAAAGAAAAATAGCAATCAGAACGATGGAAAGATGCAAGTATTGCTAATCCATTAGCCATGCTTTTTGCAGGCTGAACATGATAGTCAGTCATTTCAATGGGGATTGAAATATGTACCTGAATTGCTAAAGATTATAAGATATGAAATTATTGATAGCGTATCAATTTTTCCAAATATTTGATAATCGCATTCATTGTTAGAGTTTCATTAAAAACTCCTTTATTTAGTTTGACTAAATTTTAATACTTTGTTTATCCGAATTGGTTGAAAGAAAGGTTGAACCCAATTCAAGTGAACAGGACGAACTTAGTATTTTGTCCCTAGTCACTCAATGAGGTGACGTCTCGAAATGACTAGATTGTAAGTCGATCGATGGTGGGTTCAGCACCATGGGGTCATGGAAATGACTGGTCGTTTACATAGACAAACTGTATGACACTCTGTCGGACAGTGACATTGTAGAGACCCTTAAATCAATTATTTGATGCCTGGTCGTGGCAGGGTATTCTATCTTATTCCTATAAGTCGATTCTTTTGACTGGCGACCGTCTATCTGAGTCGGTGCAGTTTCCGATTGGTTTTGGTTGATGTTCTAGGTCGTGCCGTAAAAAAGAAGGCCGATGGACTTCTTCAGGATCATGGTGATCTGCATCATACAGAGTAGACGGATCAACAGGAATTGTCCACCCACGATGGGTAAAAACATCTTTAGGCCACTCGAGGAGAAGTTACTGTAAATGCGTGGCAACGCTCGGAAAGAGATCTATGGTAGATTTTCCGGTCAGACAGTTACTCTCCCTATCGAGAAAACCACTCTAGATATTGTCAATCGCAAGTGCGACCTGAAAGACACCTTGCGTTGAGTGGGAGATGTGATAAAGAGACAAGAGAATCGGTGACGCACACTTGTGTCAGACAAGTGGGAGATTGTTGGAGTAGGTGTCCTCCACAATAGTGCGCCACATAATAAATCTTATTAAGGAATATAATTGGGATATTTATTGACTATATATATGATTAGTCAGTTGATTAACGTAAATCAATAACGGTTGGCTGACTAGAGTTTGACGTTATTGTCGTTTGACGGCGGTGATCAACTGATCCCTTTCGGTCACACCTAAAGGATGAAATCCAAATAGTAACTAATTATTTGTATACGATACAGTTAATTAGTACATTACATATATTCGATATGTACGAGAGTTAATTGTTAGAAATTGAGTTAAGAACTCAAATTCGATTAAGTGTTTTTTTTTTTCAATTATGCGATAATTGACTAATAAATTTATATCTTATTTTAATACGATTAAATAAGATTTAACTTAGTAATTAATCGTTAAATTACTAAATTAGTTGAGGTTTTGAGATAGAGGTAATTAGTTAATTATATTTACAAGGAGTTGTAAAATAAATTAACTAAGCATTGTGGGACCCATTATATATTGATATAATGGTAAAATATTACTTAAAATGTTAAGTACATATTATTTATTTAATTGAGTCATATAATTGTTATATGATCAAATTAACACTTAATTATACAAGATAATTAACCATATGATGAATAAGTATTTGTGAGACAAATATCAAAAATCAAAATGGATCCAACTAGGCCAAAATGGCCGGTTATGTTGTAGTTACAAAGGTGATGATTTTTGTTCTTGTTGTAACTCTTTAGTTACCATTTGAAAGTGACATAACAAGTAGAATACAATCATCATCTTTTCTACAACACTCCACTCTAATGCATGTGATCAAATTGAACAAAATAAGAGTCCTTTTTGGACTAAAATAATCCGGCCAAATTGGCTTTAAAATGATCAATTGTTGTTCATTTTTCATTACTTCATTTTGTGCAATTGTTATACTTCTTTCTAAAACTCTTCCTCACACTAAAAACTCTCAAATACTAATATTTACTAAGTATTACTAGTGTAGTAATATAGTCATAATATTAGTAGTATAATATCTATCTTATTATCTAGTTAATAATAAGGGTAGATTATTTGGGTTAATCTTGGTGCAACTTAGAGGAGATCTTCTACTTTGGAGATTGTTTGTGTTCATCCATATTATAGCTCAAGAACAACAAGAAGGAGTTCTTGTTGTGCCCTTATATTTTCCATATCAATGTGAGGAAATTTCTTCTCTTATATAAATGTCTTTATATTTGCATGCATGTTACATAGATCATTAAATACTAAATTAACAAGTAATTTAGAAACTAATTAGAGGAGTCTAATTAAGGTCTATGGACTTTCAGGTTCGTCTTTGAAAACCTAGAAATTGATGAGGTAACCTTTTTCTTTTCTCCTACAATGAGGACATTGTGTATTCTAAGTGTGGGGGAGAAGATTGTATATAGTTTTTGTTTTTGATGCATTGTATTTTATTTGTCTTTATTTTGAAGAAAAAGAAAAAAAAAAAGAGAAAAAGAAAAGAAAAACAAAATTGAAAATCCCGGCTAGGTGAAAACCCACAAGGGTGGGCACCTAGGCAAAAATTGGGAAGGTGGCCGAGGACGGAATGAAAACCCGAAAGGGCGGCAAAATGAAAAATCGAGTTGCGAGCCACCAATGAGAGGAAAGGAAAAGCTAAGGTGAAAACCCGAAAGGGCACCTTAGGCAAAATGAGGGATTTTCAAGAAAAAAAAATGGAAAAATGAAAAATGAAAAAAAAAAGAAAATTGAGCATAATACTTTCTATGATGAGGATTTTGGGAGGCATAAGAAGGGAGTGATAAGGAGGAAATTGGAAGGAGGCTAGCTTAGGACTTCCTTTATTTTTATTTTGAGTCACAAATTTGGTTCCAAATTGGTGGATTTCTCTTGGTGGTTGCTTGGTTGTGCAATTTGTGTAGTTTGGGGCCAACCATGTAACCATGCATTACACTAGTGGAGTAATAAGGGGGTGGTATAAGTAGTGGAGTTGCATGGAGTTTGGTGATGAAGGCCATCTCACTATGCCTTGGGATAAGGCAAAGATGGTCATACTACATTCTTGGGAGCTATAAGAAGGGAGGAATTATGTGAATTGAGTCGGAGTTGGTGGTGTGTCGAGTCTTGTTAAGAGGGAGTTATAAGTAGGAAGAGGTAAGGGAAGAGTGTTAAAACAACCTTGAGTCAAATTTTTTCTTTTGTTTAAATAGGTGGTTGTGTTTTGAGGGAGATATAAGAAGGTAGTGGTGAGGGAAGAGAGGTCATTGCCTTCGCATGCTTTGGACTTGTGTTTGTTTTGCTAATCTCGAGTTTTACTCGGGACGAGTAAAAGTCCAAGTGTGGGGGTATTTGACAACACCAAATTGTGTTGTGTCTAGTAGTACTTATTAGGGTCTTTTGTTTTACTTTTTCCGGTTCATTAGCGTTATTTTATGTTAACTTTAGTTTTAGTAATAATGTTATTATTTAGTAATTTGAGTCAATTTTGAGAGTCAAAAACCCGGAAGTCAACGAAAGTCAAACCCGAAACCCGAGACCCAAAAACCCGGAAATTGGAGTGGGCTAGCAATGAATCATCAAGGCAAGAAGACCAAACCCAATGGGTCAATGAAAATCAAGGCGGGGCCAAAAGTCCATGGGTCAACGAAAGTCAAGAAGGAAAAGCAAAGGAAATCGAGCAGCATACGACGCAGCCTGCGTCGTAGGACGCAGCCTGCATCGTAGGACGCAGCCTGCGTCCTTTCTCAGCACGTCATTTCTTCATTTCTCCGTCTTGTCTTTTGGAAGCCCACCTTTCAAGGCCCCTAGGTTTGCGGACCAAGGGTATTTAAGCAGAAATCTGAGGAGAGAGAAGGGAGCCAAGCATACAACATTCAACATCATATTTTTCCTTAGAAATTCTGTAGTTTGTTCTTCAACTTTGGCTCTTGTAATTGATTTTATTTAGAAATGGGTTGTAATATGAAGACTATGGGTAGCTAATCCTTTCTTTGCTTAGTGTAATTTGAACAAGTTCTTCCCTTTTAACATTGTAAGACCTTTTTAACCTTCCTTCTCTATTTGATTCCATTTTCTTATGTTTGAATTCCATTGTTGAATGAATTGTTGTTAAGACTAACCATCCTAGCAATTGTTTGTTTAATTATTTGCTTTGTCTTGATGAATTTGGTTAATTTGTCTTGGTATTTGTTGAAGCAACCTTGAAAGATTGTAACTTTGGTTTAAAAGTTGGAATCTTTTGAGTGAAATTTGGGTTATTGTGTAATTAGAACATGGTTTAATGTTTTATTACATGATTCTAGCATGTTTCTTTGGTTTTGTGCTTAAAGCTTGCATCTTTATTTATGCTTATGTTTTAATAAGTATTGGTTGAGTTGTATTGGGTCATTTATGGATGGTTTAATTCATGGTGGCTAATTCTTAGAAGCTTGTGATAGATAATTAGAGAAGGGAGGAAAGGAGGGGTCTTTACTTTGTTATTTGTGGGGAACTCGGGATAATTGCACTAAGTTGTTTCTCCATATTTGAATATTTGAGTATTTAGTTGTTGTTGGTAATTTTAGACTTGATAATCTATTCTCATAAAAAACTTTCTCCCTATATGTTATCTACATGTTTTCCATTGTGAATATCATAGTTTGTAATTAAATTAAGCCTTTGTTTTAATTAGTATCTTAATTAGTAATTAGTGCCTTGATTTGTGATTGGAGTCATTAGTTTTGTTAATTGATATTTTTACAAGAATCTAGATTAAATTATTTTAGCATTACCGCTTTCCCTTGGGTTCGACCCTTTTCTTACCCTTACTACCCTTTTATTTAGGTTGGTTTGAGTCTAGGTAAGGTTTTATAAATTTCTATTTGGCCTAGTTAATTTGCGGAATTAACGACACCGTATTTTAGCCCGTCAGTAACCCTTCACCGTTACCTTTATGCGTCTTCACTCCGCGTCAAGGTCCTCTTCGATTAAGAAATAGTCTTTGTCGGGATCTTGGAGGTCACCACCTACAAATAGATCATAAAAGATGAATTTACTTCACCTTGAGAAAGACGGAAAGTTTGAAAAGCGAGAAAGGCGGTGATTTTATTATCAATACGGATAGAGGAAGATAAGAGGGGAAGAATAAGACGAACTTACGTGAATTTGAGCAAGAAACGAACGAGATATGTCGATACTAAGAACGGATCAAAATGGAGGCAAGGGTTTTGATTTTTCTTTAGGAAGAAGTAAGTGTTGTGTTTGAGTTGTGAAGAAATAGGTTAAGTGGTAGTATCAGATGTATAAGGAAAAAGTCAACAAAAGTCAAAGTCGCCTTAAGACGGGATTCACATGGAATCTCGCGGAAATTCCAAATACGAACTCGGAAATTCTAAATTTGACTCGGAAGATTAAATTTACGATTAAAACTAAATTTCGCTGAAAAGTAACCGTAAAATATTTTCACTATAAAAACAGGGTACATTTACGGGTGTTACAATCACCCCACCTTTTTAAAAAGTTTCGTCCTCGAAACTTGAGAGTAGAAAATAAAAGTATCAGAGACAAAATTAATACGAAAACTTTTATAAGGGATAAACATTTATGAAATGATGTTCTTCTCGAAAACGGTTTAAGGAAATTTTTCATAAGTGCGAAACTTTATTTACGAATCACAAGGGTGCCCGTCGCGAACGAGTACTCTAGTATCCAAATCAAATTATTGTCAAAATAGTGAAATCGAAATTCAAAACAAACGTTAGTAAGTGCAGGACTAGTCACCAGACGTCTCCAATAAAAAGTCCAAACATCCAACCAAACGCAAAATCCAAGTATAAAAGCAAAAGAAATCTATTCTTTCCAAAAATAGGGTACAAAATACATCTTTAGACTCCGTTGAAAAGTTAATTTAGAAATACAATATGGAAATTTGAAGGTTTTCTCAAAGATAGAATCAAAATAAGAAGACATTACACGAACGTAGAGCGACTCGAACATCGAAATCACAAATCGCGATACTAAGAGGTACGCAAACAAGCAAAAAGGACCAAAAATGGAGAAGGATTAAAGAGTAGCGGGATGAGTAAGGATCAATTTGAGAGAAAAGAGAGGAATGAACCACAATACTATCTTCCATTTATGACAATTCATACGTCGATCGCAGCTCGACAACACTAACTCCACGAGTACACTAGTCCTCAAGAGGGTGCAATTTATCCTCAACATTTTCAATCATCAGATTCCTACAAAAATATTTCATAATTATGAAACTTCGAGTAACAAATCCCAATTATTCAAATCCAATTAAAATTTGCTAAGGTCCATCGTCACGGTAGACTCCACAACTAACAATCCACATGAAAGATTCATTACGTACTCTAATCTTCTTAGTTTCATCAAAACTTCTTGTTAGAATCCCACAACGAAACATTGATATCTAGGGAAATATGATTGCTAACAACCACAAGGCAGAAGAGACTTACCGTGAAATCCTTTGATCCAAATTACTTCAAACTCATTATCCTAAATTTACAAGGACTTTTTCATCCTCAAAAGTCAAAACACAATTCCTCAAGCAAAGAATGAGTACAAATTCCAAATCATACATATTGCCAAACACATGGCGATACGTCAATTAATCAAATCATCTAGTCCAAATTCCATAAAGTAAACATTCTTGTTAGGGTCCAACATATAAGGACAATAAATTCTTAAGTAATCTTTAAAGCAACCACTATAATCCTTAACAACAACAATTATCATTACGATCTATTCGATCCTCAAGGTGATATTACAATATCAAGATTCAAAGTCTAAAATCACCAAGAGAGGTTCAACCTACTTATCCTCAATTCCTTATAGTCAATTAAACATGAATCTAGCTCCATAGGGTGGGTAGGTACCATATTTAGTACATCATCAAAACACAACCACTAACTCCTTACATTAGCTAAAGAGAAAACTACCTCACAAGAGATTATGGAAGACGAACATGAAACTATGAACGCTAGGAGGCATCATACAAGGACTACGATCTGATGGAAAAGATGAAGGCGGAAAAGGAAAAAGAAATTGATCTAAGAAAGTGAACCTACCAGTCACGATCTCCGGGTGAGCATTAGCTTCGGCACAGCTCATGACAAAGATAGAACCCTTAGGTTTAGCAGGGGAGGGGCAACTTTCGGTCGGGGCAATCTTCATAACGATGACCACCCTTTTGACAAAAGTAGCAAAGATAAGATCGGTTGGTACAAGACACACCGGGATGGTATGGTTGTCTACAATGGTTACATTGACGACCTTGAGCTTGAGCTTGAGGACCATAAGGCCTATGAGCCACATTAGGAGTAGCTCGAGGAATAAAAAGAGCGGGAGTTCTCGTATTTGCATTGGAAGAAGGATTAAATCTCCTCTTGTTAGCATAAGAGTTAGAAGGAGACGGAATAAACGGTCTCTTCCCAAATACATCTGGCCTAGGTGTGGGAAATAACTGTTTACATACCCTTAAAATTTAGGATTATAACAAAATTATAGAATATGAATTGCGAGTCATAAATATGAAAACGATATAAAATATAGAGAAAACAAATTGAACCTTTGGTCCTAGCAAAATTCGGCCTAAGAATAGATATCAAAGCAGATATCCCCCTAATCGTCTCACCCAAGATTGATCGAGAAATGCCCTTCTCCTTTGCTAGAAAGAGAATTAAAAGTTTCTGTTAACTTTTAGTTTTTGTGTTTTTGTGTGATGGAGGCACAAGTGAGAGACCCATTAGGTTTAGAATTTTCTACTTCTTCTATACCTATCTCACGGCACTCGTAGGCTTCTATGAGGAGATTTGTCTCCTCAAAACAACTACCCTAGTACCGAAAAATCCCGATTTAATCTGGACTGTTTCCCGGTTAAATTCGCTTTAATATATAATGTGTATTATTAATGTATCGTATAATATACACGTTAATTATAATTATCCGTATAATTATAATTTGCTTATTCAATATAACATTTTATATTCAATTACGAATTAACATTTTAATTCGCATAAGCTTACATTATATATATGCTAATTAAATACAATAGTTTATATTTAATTACGAATTACTTTTAATTCGTCTCAGCTTATATTATTTAATCGTTATTAAATAATCGTCTCATCATCACATTGACTAACCTTTTAGTCAAATACACTGACTAACCTTTTAGTCATATAATAGGGCATCAATATGATTCTTTTCTCAAATAATCACATCTCTCAAACACATCCTTTAGGTGTGACTTTTAGGGACCAGTTGATCACCGCCATCTGTATGACAATAACGTCAAACTTATCTAGCAAGCCAACCGTTATCGAGAAACGTTAATCAACTGATTACAATACAAAGTATACCCTGTGAACCTATAGAGATTTATTTATGTTATTGCACTAACTGTGGAGGACACTGGCTCCAACAATCTCCCACTTGTCCGTACAAGTGTATGTGCGATAACCGATTCTCATATCCATAATAAATTTCTCCCACTAAATGTAAACCAATTTGCAAAGTCCGTATTCACAAAGGTCGTAGTTTACAAGTGATCAGTATCAAGAGTGGTTTCCCCGACTAGAGAGTAACTTAACTAATAAACGAATCTTTCTTCGAGCATGGCCATGCATTTCAGTTACAGCTCCTCGGGTGGCCCTGAGAAATGTCATATCTTGATAAAGGTTGGATATTTTCTTCAACTCGAATCTTGCATATACAAGCGCAGTATGAAATGACCCAGTGAAAATCTACTTAGCCTCCTATTATGGTCGACCATGAGAAAGAAACCAAAGTCACCCAAAAACTGCCTTTATCTCAAGATACAGTCGATAGTCAAAAGAATCGACTCTAGGAACACTATGGATGTCCTAGCCACGACCTGGCACCTAATGTTCTAAAACATTTAGGACTCCATAACGTCGTCACAAAATGTCCTGCGCAGTATCATTATAACCAGCATTTGTGATCGATCAGCCAACTGTTTGACTTATGGCTCGTTGAACCCACCATCAATCGACGTCACAAAATAATTGCCAGAGTTATCAGCTCATGTAGGCGATTACGGACCAAAACAAAATATAATGTAATTCAGTTCACTTTGTGGTGTTCAATGTTGTCAGTACAATCCACATGAAAAACAAAATATTAAAACAAAACGATGATTTCATAGATAGTTTTATGAAAAAGATACATGTGTCTAATCCATATAAAACAACTAATACAACTCAGGAACACGTTTGATTGCCAAGGAAATAACGTGCCCTTCATGCTTATCATATCTCAATGGTTTAGTGAGAGGATCTGCGACATTATCATCCGTAGCAATCTTTTCTATCACTATTTCCCTTTGCTCCACGTAATCTCGGATCATGTGAGCCTTCCGTTGTACATGCCTAGACTTGTTGCTGGACTTGGGCTCCTTAGCCTGGAAGATGGCACCACTATTATCACAATAGATGGTGATAGGGTCATCCGAACTATGAACTACAGTTAGTCCCTGTAAGAACTGACGCATCCATATAGCTTCCTTCGCAGCCGCTGAAGCGGCTACCATAGTAATCGGACTCAAGTCGTAGACTCTGACTCTAACATGTTGTTTTGGAGGCCTGTTCCAGCTGACCGCAGCGCATTAAGAGTTAAACACGAATCCAGACTGAGATGTCGAGTCATCTCGATACGTTTGGAAGCTAGCATCAGCGTAACCGGTTGCGCATAGCTCAGTGTCACCTCCATAAGTCAATACCCAATCCTTAGTCCTCCGTAGGTACTTAAGGATATTCTTAACAGCTATCCAGTGTGTTTCACCTGGATTGCCTTGGTAACGACTTGTCATACTCAATGCATATGCCACGTCAGGACGTGTGCATATCATGGCATACATGATCGATCCTATAGCTGATGCATAAGGAACACGACTCATGCGCTCGACCTCTTCCGATGTCTTGGGTGCCTGAGCTTTACTCAAATGCATCCCAGAAATCATTGGAAGGTTCCCCTTCTTGGAGTTGGTCATGCGGAACCTCTCAAGAATCTTATCTATATAAGACTCCTGATGTTGAGGGATAACATCCGTGTGATCTATCTCTGTAGATACGGATCCCCAAATTCTTTGTGCGTCACCCCAATCTTTATCTGGAAATG
>JAIUZE010032203.1:5000-12430 GCA_022085475.1 Heliosperma pusillum | reverse complement strand
AAGTGGAAGCAATGGCAGCCATGCCCCGACTTGGATATAAACCCACCAAGCCGAGACACAAAAGATATCAAGCGGCAAACTCCGTATGCTCGTTAAAGATAGTATGGCCTATCAATGTCATGGTCCAAGATACTCATTTAGAATTAGAATGGTCAAGACGCCATATACTCATAATTCTCTATGGGTACTTAGTCAACACGACACCAACCATATAATTAAACAGTCACGGGAAAAAACTTCCTATCATATGACTAATTGCATAAAAATCATATTCAAATATCATATCGCCTCATATCTACTAAGGCTCATTCATTCATTCATTAAATAAAACCTTACCTGAAGACAAATCCCCGACCCGAGTCCCGCGACGGGTCATCAGTCAAAACGGGTCTGACTAGATCTTAGTTTGACCAAACCCGTTTGGTCAAACCGGCTAGAAACAGAGTCTTAGCCCTCGAGGCTTGAACATAAGAATATTCATATTCAATTCATGTTATTTCATTCTATTTCTAACATGTGAATTATTAAATCATACGAAAACCCGCTTGACTTAAAGGATCTCAAAATAAACTATAATCTCGTATTATAATTTCTAAAATGTGAGAAATAATAATATATTGAAAACCTTTTAATTAAATAATTTATCTATTAAAATTTCCCACTTGCTAAATATTACAAAACACGATAAAATAACAATACTCAAAAACCGTCACAAGTCCAAGGGGACCCACGATTCATTTTGGACCGGTTTTGGTTATCTTTTCTAAAAACCGTTTCTTAATATTTCCCGCATGCTTAACATATTTAAAACCCATCAAAACAACAACAAAACAATCAAGTATCGACACAAACCACAAGGACCAAACACGGACCAACCAGACCGGGCTGGACCAGGTCTGAACCGGCCTGGTTTGGCCCGGTTTTCCAGCCACCAAAACAGCCACCAAAACAGCCACCACCGGCCACCACCAACATCCACTCTAAATTATTTCTAACATGTTTTAATTATCAAACAATCATTTTAACAACCATCCATACCAAAAATCATGATTTTAAACAAATCATTCAAATATGTCAAGAACCAAAACATGTCATAAAAATTCCATACAACATACAAATCATTACTACTTATCATGCTATTACAAACAATCATAAATAACAATAATATGAACAAAACAAAAGGTGAACCAAAAACCAAAGAAACAAAGGCTATGTAACATTAAATCGTCGAGTAACTCGGAATCGTCACCTTAGCTAGCACAAAAATCAAGTAGCACCAAAATATAAGAACTAAGAAATAAGAAACCCGTCTTCTAGTCTTCTCCTAAAATATACGAGTCACCAAACTCGTCTTCAAAAATCTTCCCCTATAAGAAATGACAAGAAAAACATTATTAGAATTACAAACTTGATTTTCCATAATTAAAGTGTTGAAAACGATTTTGTCGGAATTGAAAATAAACCGTACTTGAAGATGGAGAGCGAAGAGGAGATTCTAGAAATATAATTTAGGACGGATTTGAATAAGAAATGAAGGTTTTATGATGATTTTGCTCAAGAACGACGAAGAACGACGAAGAACGATGAAGAACGATTAAAGAAAGTGTTAATTAGATCTTAATTGGATTTATTGTAAAATGAAAAGTTGTTAGTGAGTAAGTGTGAGAGGAGCCGTGTACATATAGAAGAAATATGGAGTCGGGTTTTGAAATTGTTGTTACGGGATTGACTCGGGTTTAATAATTATATTACGGTAATTAATTAGATATTATTCGGTTTTATAATAGTTTAATGAAATATCTAGATATTGATTAGATATTATGTTATTGTAAACAAAAGAAAAGAAAATATCTAGCTTAAGAGAGGAGAAAGAGACGTGAGAAAAGAAGAGAAATCGGGTATGTTTTTAAGCGATTGCGGAATTTAAGTTGACAGACCGATAAAGTTACAAATATCTTAGATATTATTATTAGTTTAATCATATTAATTAAAAGATCTAACATGAGTGGAAAATAGGTGACATGGGGCGTGTGACTCATGCAAGAGTCGGGTTACGGGTTTGTTTCGGGACTTAAGTTGACTCGGGAATATTTAAAATGACGTTTGGGTTTAAAACCGTAAAAGTTATTCTTTAATTCCAAATAAATCAAGATAATTATATTAAATTTTCTAAAATCCCATAAATCTTAATAAAAATAAATTTCAAAAATATTATTTTTTTAATGAAATTTCGGTCTTTCAATTTACGAGGTGAGTCGGAAAAAGTCAACGAAAGTCAAAGTCGACTTAAAAGTCAAGAAAAGTCAAAGATGACTTAAAAGTCAAGAAAAGTAAATGACGACTTAAAAAGTCAAGAAAAGTCAAAGGCGACTTAAAAAGTCAAGAAAGTCAAAGACGACTTAAAAGTCAAGAAAAGTCAAAGATGACTAAAAACGGGATTTTCATGAAATCTCTCAGAAATTCCAAATACGAACTCGGAATTTCAAAATACGACTCATAACAATAAATTCTATTTTAAAACTTAAGTTTTGCTGAAAAGTATCCGAAAATATATTTTTACTAGAAAAAATAGGGTACTTTTCGGGGTTTGGACAACGAGGTTAATAAAAAAAGTTAAATTTTGATGAAAATCGAGACTTATATCCTAAATTAATCAACGATTTTATGAATATGCTCAATTTTGATAAAAGTATGAAATTACCTGAAAATTAATTAAAATTTTCTTCTGAATTTTGCTAAGCTCACGTTGTCTTGTGTTGTTTCGATAATATCGATGCCCAATTTCGTAGAATCGCAGCAGAGAGAAACTGATTGAAATTGTGAATTGAGAAATTGATTGAACGTTGATGGTGTCGTGTGTTCTTACGAAGAAGCATAGAGAAGTTTGAGAAATTAAATTGAGAAATTTCGTAGGGAATTATTTGTCAGCCCAATTTCAACGTTGATTGTTTTTGGTATTTGGACCAAAGGAATTATTTGTCAGCCCAATGAAATAAATGATTATCAGTCCAGTGAGAAGTTTGGTGAGGCAGGCTGCCTCGCCATAATTTGCTGCCTCACCGGATTCAGACTCCATATATATATATATATATATATATATATATATATAGGGGCGGGTTCCCGTGCGAACTAGAGTTCCGTGCGAACTGTACGAACTACTCTATGAGCCATCAGATTCCATTACACTGTACTTTTAAATACTAGCTCCACACGCACCACTCATTAAATTTTCATCTCTCTAACTCTTTCCTTATACACCAAACTCCCTGAAACCACACCACTACCACTACCGGAGCACTGACATAAATCTTACCGGCGTATCTACGAGGCCATTATCGCCGGCGCCATTCTTATTCATCTCTTCTTTTCCTTGCGACATGTTCTTATCACGCCCGTATCGAGATAGTCAATGGTGAAGATGGTGGTGGGGTTTTTTAGGCGACTGGATCGATTTAATGGTGGAAAAAGAGGGTGATAAAGGTTTTTGAAGGATGAAGCATAGGTTGTCATTGTTTGATTAAGGATTTGACATCATGTTTAAAGTCGATTGATCGGCGCCGATGGGTAATTAGGATTTCTCATTTGAAGTTTTGGATGATTTTTAATTGAAAGGCAGTAGGATGTATGTATGTTAATGCTTTATTTAAAATTGAGCATAAATTTAAAGGCGGAATACCATTGAGGATTGGAGGGGAAGTAATGGCCAGCCATTTGATGCTGGGTTTGTCTTTTTTTATGACTTCTTTGTTCTCAAATTAAGCTTAGTTAGCTAGTTTTCTGCTAATTGTGTTTAACTTGCAGTACCATGCGTTGAGGATGTAATTATATCTTCAATGCTATTACCATTTTCATTTTATTTTTGGTGTAATCCTGATTGGATTCGGGTAGGACCATTCTGGCGGTAAATCTCTTACTTGTGAGTTTTAACAATCGTCCATCCGTAAGCTTTTATATAATCAGTGAAGGATTATTGCATTCATGTATAATGTTTTGATATATGGAATGGGATTTCCATAATACAGTATGTTATATAAATTTGGACATGATAATGAATCTTGTAATGCATTAAGGTGCATAGTATTGTACTCGTATTTAGTAATAAAGCTGTTTGAATTGGATTCTGTAATAAAGTTGTTTGAATTCATTGATGCAATCCTGGCTAGTTTTGAATGCAATGGAGTTCACATATGTATGAGAACCCTCCTTACGGAGCTTATGACCTCGTCAACTCTCTGTGGATGTTAGTGATTTGTTACGCTGGTTCGCCTATGTCGGAAATGATCAATAAGGTCGTCAATCAGCATGTCCACCGTGGTTGGGTTGTGTATAACTCGGGTTCGCTCTGCGTTCTTATCTCTCTTACTGACGTGATTCAAGCTGTTACAACTTACAACTGCTCTTCTTTCGAAATCTTACAATCTTGGCTCTGCCTTAGGCTCTTATGTAGATGGTAGTAAGGTACATGAAGTCTTGTAAAATAGTGTAATGTTTAATGTAACTTTGGAATTCAGTAACTTGGGCTGCGTTGTTATGTCCTGGAAGCTATTTGGTGTTGGAAATTTCCAATCTCACTGGTCTGATTCGTTTGACAAGTCTATTTTGCCGTAGACTCTACGGGTATGTATCTAGTAGGTTAAAGAAGTGTATCTAGCTAGCTGAAGGTATGTATCTAATAACTTAAAGAAGTGTACCTAACAAGATAATGATATATATCTAGTAATTTAAAGAAGTGTATCTAGCTAAGTAAAGGTATGTATGTATTAACTTAAAGGAGTGTATCTAACAAGTTAAAGATATGTATCTAGTAACTTAAAATAGTGTATCCAACAAGCTAAAGGTATGTACCTAGTAACTTAAAGGAATGTATCCAGCAACCTAAAGGTATGTACCTAGCAACTTAAAGGAGTGTATCTAGCAAGTTAAATGTGTGTATCTAGTAATTTAAAGGAGTGTGTCTAGTAACTTAAAGGTGTATCTAACAAGCTAAAACTTTGTATCTATTAACTGAAAGGAGTGTATCTGGTTTAAATAAAGGTGTGTATCTAGTTAAATAAAGGTGTGTATCTAGTAACTTTAATGAGTGTATCTATCCTAAATACACGAAAGGGTTTAGGATTAGATAAGGCAACCCGTTACGCGGGTGTGTCTAATCGAACTTTAAACCACTATCATATTTACAAAGTGAGGATCTTTATCCAAAATTTCAACATAACTTCATCATATTAATCATTATCAAAAGTTATTCTTTTATAAGAGACCGGAAACAGTTTTTGTATAAAATAAATATATTAAATTACACATAAAGACATTTTTAATTAAAGATGTATTTTTTAGTTGTATAAAATTACCGTTTTCAAAATATACTCTAGCATGTCTGTCATTCACAATTTCACATACCTTTCGATATCTAAGCGCATGTCTAATAAAGCTCCTCAAAAAAGTTTATGGTGAGTTTTATTGCGTTGGAAAATCATACTTAGTATAATTAGAGGTTTTTAAGGGAAAAGAACGTAGTTTATGGAGATGATTAAGGAACGTATTTGTCAAATATCCGGCAAAAATGGGCACATCTAAACCAAATATCAATTCTTACCCTGCCTTAGTCAATGACCTCATCACAAAATATTTGTACATACGGATGAAGACATTGACAAAATTAAATAGGAAAATGTATAATAAGAGTAAACAGATGCAACATTAGAGAAAATTCTAAGCCCAGATACATATCGTACTAGTCCCAGATACATCCGGAATTATTACTGGATACACAAGACGATTTGTGTATCCAATAGTAATACTATGTGTATCCGGGTAGATATTTTGCGTATCCACCGCTCCATTAAGCAAGCACCACCACTATACCGTCAACGTCCCCACCACCACCAGTGACCATGACACTAACTAGCACCACCACCTTTGCCCTCATATTTTACGTATACACTACCATCTTAACTACCCCCGCTCGTTACCACCACCATTCAACATCCAACCACCATCAACACCTTCTTTCTGCCGCCTACTTACCCCACGACCACTACTACAAACCTCTGGACTAACACCACACCCAACCTCATCTATGGCCAGACACACACTCCTACGCCTTTTCATCGCTTAATTACTGCACTACCGCCACTCCCGACACCACATGACCACCACCACCAGAAAATACCATGTACCACCGCAACTCGACCTCGCCAAACCAACGATCGGCCATCCCTTTCTTTGCCTTACCTTTCTTAATTAGATCTCTTTTTTATTCAAATTTAAACCATAGATCTAAGAAAATGAAGGAGATTTTAGAACAGTTAGCTGCAATAAATACCATGTATGTGAATTCAGAGTCAACAATATTCGATTATGGAAGAAAATGACTCTTCTAAATATAGTGGTATGCGGCCACCGGGATGACGAAGAGGTAAAACAATGAGGACAAAGAAAAAGGAAGCAGAGGTGTGCTGCCAACCGTCGTCGAAGAGATAGGTGATGAAGAAGTTCGAGTGGTTACTCGCCGGAGTGGTTGATGCCGGAGCCTCGACGTGAATCTGATGGTGTGGTTGTGGTGCATAAGGATGAGGGTGGTAAGTGCAGCTTGAGTTTTGGGCTTGGGAAGGAGAGGGGATATAATAGTATTACGGGGTTTATTAGGACCATTTGATCTTATTTCAGTTAAGGGTGAGGATGAGTTCGTAAGTTCGCACCGAACTTTTAGTTCGCACAGGAGCCTGATTCTATATATATATATATATCATGTAAGTCCAACTTCATTTGTTGAGTCCATAAGTGCTCATCCAAGCCATTGAATCCAGATGATGAGGGGATAGGATTAAAACAAAATGGAAGGCTAAGATTGTGAGACACACACAATCCAATCTCATTCAAACCCTAATATTTAAACCCTTCCCACACACTCTTTCTCTCATTTTTCAGATCTTTCACTCTCTCTCTACCTTCTTTTATCTCTCATCAATCCTCTCAAACAAAAAAACCCAAAAAAAAAAAACAACCCAACAAACCCTTCCACCGAAAGTCTCCACCGCCGCCTCACTTGGCCCACCTCCACCTTCTCCGTCACCCACCTCCACCTTCTCCGTCTCCCACCTCCACCGGACCCCACAACAACTTCCGGCCGCCACCTGCCGCCCCCCACCTGCCAACCTTCTCCTCTCCTACCAGTTACCACCACCACCACCGAAACACCTCCACCACCATACACAACCACCGAAACACCTCCACCCCGCCTCCTCTCCCTCCGTCTGCCTCCACCCTGCCTCGACACCCACCTGTCTCTTCTCCCTCCTCCTCCTCTCCCCCCGCCTTCCGTCCTCCCTTTCCCTCTACCGCCACTCTTTTTCTTTTTTGTTTTTTGTTTTTTTTTTTAATTTCTTATCGTTTTCTATGTTTAGATCTGAATTTTTTTAGTTACATAAATA
>JAIUZE010032202.1:0-10000 GCA_022085475.1 Heliosperma pusillum | reverse complement strand
ATAACAATTATGAAGACGAATAGCAAATGAAGCCAAGCCTTTCCATAGGTCTCCTCTATCTGGCGTGCTACCTTAGCTTCCTCACCGTGGAGATCCTTTCAAGCTTGCTTTGCTTTGTCATTCTTCTCATGCCCTAAATACAATTAAAAAGGGTGAGAACTACAACCTGTATAAAAATACCATAGTTGAGATTAATATCAGTAAAATAGATATTCAGAAGAGTTATATATTACCTACTGGAAGAATTCGTCTAGCATTAATATCTCCCAAATACTTGGAGTAATTACGCTTCCAATGGCCCGTACCATTACAATAATTGCACTTGTCTTCGGTTGTGGCACCCTTTTTACGCTTAGAATAGATATTCCCAATAGCCTTTCTTTTGCCTTTAGTAAGGGTGGGCTTGTTCCCTTTGGTTCTACTCTTCTTGAACAAATTTTTGCTCTTAGCATGGATGTTCAAAACATCTTAGCTAGTGCTAGCATTGTAGCCCATGTCATACTCGGCTTGCACAAGCATTTTGTGCAAATCATGGAGAGTCGTGGTGATGTTTTGCTTGTTGAAGTTCACCCAAAAGTTAACAAACATTTTGAACCATATAGTTATATATATGTTTGGTTTTGATAATGACATGTTTGATTCTATAATGTATATGCTTGTGCTTGTAATTGGTTGTTTATTCTCTGTTAGATTAAGCATGGTTAAGCATGGTTGGCATTTGAAATTATAGCTTGTTTAGCTATAACCTTGATGATTTGTGAAGAAAAGGTACTGAGAGATTATAGGTATTGGACTCATAAACTTGGCAAGCTGAAGATTGAAGATAAAGAGATTATAGAAGCTTGCAGAGCTCATATTGAAGAGCTCAAGATTCGAATTAAGTGATGGTCCACATTCTGAAGATCTCCGTGAAGAATTGAAGTATAGGTCGTCGTCCAATAACGGTATCTTTCAATAGTAATTTTGGAAAGTAGAGTTATAGTTGTTTTAATTATAACCTTACTTGTCAAGCTCAAGGTTATAAGTAGTTCTACTATAACCTTGGAGCTGCGAAAATTGGTGCGGTTGTTTTAATCTTTTAAAATTGTTTTGAATAAAGATTTTAATAATCTTCTAAAATAAAAAGTATTTATAATAGATTGTAGTTTATATTTACCTAGTTTGAATATCATTGAGAATTCTCTATTAATTAGTAAAACAACTTATGAGTTGTCATGATATCTAAAGCTTCATATATGTTCAAACTTAAACCCTAAGCATATTCTATTTGAGCCGTGATGAACTATAATTTACTCTTGTGATTAAGGCTTATGAGCCCTGATATTCAAGATAAGTTGATATGTTTTATTAGGGATTAAGTAGGATACTAACCTAATATATTTCTTGTCACAAAGAGGCATATGTTAATTAGGGTTTGTAAATTTAACCTAAAACTTTCTTACTCCCTAAGATAGGTCACGGCTACTAGGGTTTATTCTAAATAACCTAGTTAGCTCTTCTACTATAAATATCTATGCATCTCATGCATTGAAATTAAGGTTTTCACGTTACATTTTACACTTTGCATTAAGATAAATATTTTAAGTAAAATCTTTATTTTGTAAAACTTGCTTTCGAAAAGCTATTGTATCATAGTGCTAGGTTTGTTTCTTATAAGTTCAGTTGTGTGAACATCAAGAACAAACAAAAACACTTTCTTATTAACGTAAGAGTCGAGCATTTAACGATACTCAAACCTTGAGTTACAACTATAGTTAGTTGTACGAGTGGGTTGATAATTTTGTAATCCGTAGGAAGGTAAAAAAATTATTAATCGAGAAATAGTGGATGTAGGTTTCAACGTGTGAAACTGAACCACTTCAAAAATATCTTGTTTCTCTTGTCTCTTTATTTGTTCTACTTATTTCGTTATTTACTTACTCACTACAAGTTTATAGTTGGTTGAATTTAATTAATAAATTCAAACTACTATTACTTCACACGCTCATACGGACAATCGAAAAAGTAGGCAAACTTTATTTATAATCAATTCAACCCCCCCCCCCCCCTCTTGCGTATTTTGGATCAATAGACTCTTCAATTGGTATCCGAGCCTCGTGCTCCTTATTGCCTAACATCATAGATATTGATCCATTTGTTTTATTTGTTTGCCTAGTTTAAATCTTTTATCTCGTGTGAAATGGAATCCAAACACCTAAAAGCTCCCATCTTTGAAGGGAAGAACTGTGGTCTTTGGAAGAACATGATGACACGCTATATTAAGGGACATGATTGAGAATGTTGGAGGATCATCCAAAAAGGTCCTAGCAAGATATTATGGTCCACATACTGAAGATCGAAGATAAAGATTTTATAGAAGCTTGCAGAGCTCAAAATGAAGAGCTCAAGATTCGAATTTAGTGATAGTCCACATACTGAAAATCTCCGTGAAGATTTGTAGTATAGGTCGTCGTCCAATAACGGTATCTTTCAATAGTAATTTTGGAAAGTAGAGTTATAGCTGTTTTAATTATAGCTGTTTTAATTTTGGAAAGGTCCTAGCAAAATATTGGTTGCATCTGAAAACGGCACAACCTATGAGAAAGACGAAAAATGACTATATTGAGGCTGAGTACCGTAAGGCAGAGAAAAACTCAAAAGTCGTGACGTTGCTACAAAACGACATGATAAGCACTGATTTTGATTGTTTCTCGTCTTGTAGGATGGCTAAGAAAATATGGGATAGTCTTGAACTTGCATACGAAGGTAATACCCTTGAAAAAATCATAGTATTGATGTACTCATTCAAAAGTATGAACTCTTCTCAATGGAGAAAAATGAATCAATCAACAATATGTCGGCACATTTTTCAAACATAACGAATGAACTCCGAAATCTTGGGATAAAATTTGATTCTAAAAATATCGTAAGGAATTTCCTTAGGAGTCTCTCTAAGAGATGGACATCCAAGTTGACTGCGATTGAAGAAGTAAGAGGTCTCACTCTTCTAACCTCGAAGAGCTAGTAGGTTCTCTCATGGCTCGCGAGCATCTACTCGACAACCGTGACGAGGATTCTAGCAAAGGTAAAAGTATAGCTTTGCAAGCTAGTCACGGTGAAGACGATATAGAAGATGAGACTTTCTTGTTTGCAAGGCTTTTTAAAAACATCATAGTAATGATGAGTCCAGCGGCTCAAGATCAGAGTTCTATTTGATTGGAGAATCTGACTCAGAAAGTAAATCAGACGAGGTAAGCTTTATTCGTCTTAAAAAGTAAGTTAAGAATTTACCTAGAAATGCTACGATAGATTACTTTGAACAAACCCTTGACAATATCATGACCATAGTCTTGAAATAAATGAGCTTAAAGAACAAATCCTTGACATTGCAAAAGAGAATCAACTTTTAAAAACCAAAACAAGAAAGTTGAGTTCTAAAGTTATGGCTAATTCAGCCACAACTTCTAAATCCAAGGATGCAGAGAAAATAACTCTTGAGTCTAAAGTTAGAGCTAATGAAGCTATAATAACCTCAGAATTAAAACTCAACATTAAATATCTTGAGGCCAAGGTTATAGCTAATGAAGCCATAATCTTAGAGTTGAAAAAAGTTAACGAACTTCTAAAATTTGAGATAAAAGCTAAAGATGCATAATCTCACACGAAAAAAAGGAAAATGGACTCTCCTCCAAGAAATTAAAGAAATTTTAACAGCTCAAATATGGATATGGGTGGCTATAAGAACAACACTCAGATGTAATTTTGATTTAAATACGGTTGTGGCAGCACTTTCGTGTGATAAACTCGGGAAAGTAGTTCTTTTAAACATTAAGAGACTGACCACTCGATTGTCAGAAAGAATGTTACGGACGTGAGATCACTCTAAATGCAAATCTAATCCTTCTGAACGTGATTTTAGAAAAAGAAAATATGTCAATTTGCATGAGTATCTTATTTGTAATTATTGTGGTCATACGGGTCATCTCATTGAAAACTGTGTTAAACACACGAAAGACCTAAATAAAAACATGAACTTTGTCATAGCCTCTAACATACAAGAGGAAGAGGACATGTGTCCTAATCCATAACCAATAGCAGAAGAAGTCATAAATAATGAACATTGTTGGTTCTACGATATCAGTTTTGCTTATAAGAAGAAACCTAACTTGCCTGAGGAAAGGCAACAACCCAAGAAGCAACAATCTCGGGAACCTAGACAACACCAACAGACCAAGAGACCTCCTAGTAGAAAATAACTTAGAAAATATTTAGGGTAACTAACACTAAAGGACCCAACTTTGCTTGGGTACCTAGAAAATGTATTTAATTTGTCTTGCAGGTAGCTGTGAAAGAAAATATCTTATGGTACCTTAATATTGGTTGCTCAAGGCACATGATCGGAAATAAAAATTTATTTCTTTCACTTGAGCCTTTTAAGGAGGTAAAGTTACCTTTGGGGATAACAATAAAGGTAAAGTTATTGGTGTTGGTAAAATTGGTATATCTTCTTCTCATTCAATTAGTGATGTATATTTAGTAAGTGGTCTAAAGCATAACCTACTCAGTCTATCTCAATTATGTGACAAAGGTAACAAAACTGTTTTTCATTCAGATATTTGTCGCATCATAATTGAAGGTACTAGTAAGATTATACTTGAAGGACATCGTAAACGGAATATATACATGATTGAATTGAATGATGTTCCTACTAACCCATGCATGAAACTAACGTTAGATGATCCTTGTTTATGGCACAAGATATTTGGTCACATTAGCTTCCCTATCTTGAATAAGCTCAAAATATGGGACTTGGTTGAAGGCTTGCCTAAAATCAAGTTTTATCAAGAGAAGATGTGTGACACTTGTGCTCGATGCAAGCATGTGAGATCATCTTTCAAACCTAAAAGAGTAGTAAGCACAAATCATGCCCTAGAACTTGTACATATGGATCTTTGTGGCCCAACGAAGTTAAGAAGTGGAGGAGGATCCAGGTATGTCTTCGTTGTAGTTGATGATTATTCAAGGTATGTTTGGCCTATATTCTTGCATTCTAAAGATGAGACTTTTGATGAGTTTGATTGTCTTATGAAACTTGTTCAAAACAAATATAAGTGTAATCTTGTTTCCATTCGTACGGATCATAGCACCTAACTTTGACAATCATGCTTTCATAGAATATTGTAGGGCATATGGTGTAGGGCATAATTTCTCTACACCACGAACCCAACAACAAAATGGTGTAGTTGAACGTATGAATAAAACCTTAAAGGATATGGCTCGAACAATGCTTATGTGTGTAGTGGTCTTCCTCGTAACTTTTGGGCAAAGGCCATTAGCACTTCTTGCTACAGTCATAACTGTGCTATGACTAGACCTATTTTAAAGAAAACTCCTTATGAACTCCTTAGATGTCGAAAACCTAATATATCCCATTTGCGATGCCTTGGAAGTAAATGTTTTGTTCATAACAATGGCAAAAATAGGTTAAGTAAATTTAACCCTACGAGTGACGAGTCAATTTTTATTGGTTATTCTGATCATAGCAAGGCATATAAGGTCTTTAACAAACGAACCTAATGCATTGAAGAAAGTGCACATGTTATATTTGATGAGAATGATTTGTTTGATAAGCCTATACATGATGACGAGGAAGATGTAAATGAACCTGACTTCCAACTATTTAAGAATGATCCTCCAGAATTGGATGAGGAAGAAAATGAAATTGAAGGCACAACCGATAAGATTGAGATTGCTTCAAATGATAAAGGAAAGAGAGCTGAGGTTATAGTTGATGATACTATAACTTCCTCTCAAAATAATGATATGAATACTAAGGTCATGACTGATGATGCTATAACCTTAAATTCAGACCATAGTAGTGAATCCAGGGTTATACCTAATTCAACTACAACCTTAAGATTGGATTCAGGGGGAACTATCCTTAACTCCGAGCCATTTGAAGCCTTCACCTCAAACTCAAATGAAGAAGTGGATGAGACATCCAAGAAATGGAAATATAAGGACTCTCATCCAATGGACTCGATCATTGGTGATCAAAGAAAAGGTGTTCAAACACGAAGATCTATGAACTTTTGCTCCTTCTATTCTTTCCTCTCTATGATAGAGCCCAAGAATATCAAGGAAGCCCTCACTGAACCAGACTGGATCGTCGCTATGCAAGAGGAATTACAACAATTCGGAAGGGATAAAGTTTGGCACTTGGTTCCTAGACCAAAGAAACGATCAGTCATTGGTACAAGATGGGATTTGAGAAATAAGCTGGATGATACGAGAGTTATTTTGAGAAACAAAGCAAGATTGGTTGTTCAAGGATACAATCAACAAAAAGGGATTGACTACGACGAAACCTTCGCTCCCGTAGCTCGACTTGAAGCTAGTAGACTGTTAATAGCATTTGCAGCCCACGAAGGACTTAAATTATTCCAAATAAACGTTAAGACTTCATTTCTTAACGGATATTTGGAATAAGAAGTCTTTGTTGAGCAATCCCCCGGATTTTTAGAAATTAAGTTTCAAAATCTTGTTATTAAACTAGATAAAGCTTTACATGGTTTGAAACAAACACTAAGGGCTTGGTACGACATATTGTCAAAATTCTTACAACAAAGCGATTTTAAACGAGGATCTATCGATGAAACCTTGTTCCTAAAATCCAAGGGCTCTGATTTATTAGTTGTACAAATTTACGTTGATGATATTATTTTTTGTTCTACTAATAATAAACTTTGTGATTATTTTTCAGAATTGATGACCTCAGAATTTGAGATGAGCATGATGGGAGAACTTAAGTTCTTCCTTGGACTACAAATCCAAAAAACAAAGGAAAGTATAATGATATACCAACAAAAATACATCAAAGAGCTAATAAAAAAGTTTGGAATGGAAAACTCCCATCCTATGGCCACTCTTATGGTCACAGATAAGAGGTTTACTAAAGATGAAGATGGTAAGTCTGTCGATGAGACGACTTATCAGGGTATGATTGGTTCACTTCTTTACTTAACTGCAAGTAGACTTGATATTATGTTTGGTGTATGTGTTTGTGCTCGATTTAAATCATGCCGTAAAGAATCACATATGGTTGCAGTTAAAAGAATTTTGAGGTATTTAATTGGTACATCTAAATTATATCTATGGTACCCTCTTGAATGTAATTTTGATCTGATAGGGTATTCAGATGCAGATTATGCAGGTTTTTCACTTGACAAAAAAAGTACATCTGGCATAGCTACGTTTGTTGGACCATGTATAATCTCTTGGGGGTCAAAGAAACAAAATTCAGTTGCCTTATTTACTGTTGAAGCTGAATATATTGCTGCAGCCTTGGTATGTTCCCAATTACTTTGGCTTAAGCAACAATTAGCTGATTATGGTGTGAATATGGGATGTATACCTATTTTATGTGACAACACGAGCGCTATAATTATTTCAAAAAATCCCGCGCAACACTCACGTACAAAACACATAGAAATTAGACACCACTTTCTTAGAGACTATGTAGAAAAGGGAAATATACGACTTGAATTTTGTAGTACGAAAAAACAATGGGCAGATATTCTCACTAAGGCGTTGGCAAGAGAACTTTTTGAGACTTTACGGTTGGAAATTGGTTTAATCGGTGGCAATTAAACTTGTCATAATATTTTATTCACTCTATGATTGACTACACTTTGATGAGATTATATGACTGTGTTCGTATTTTCCGCTGCAAGTTTATGCATGTTACACTTTTGTATTATAACATAAGAATACGCCATCTAACTGTCATTATACTTTATGTTAAATATGAACCAATGATTTCCTACTCTTACCAAAATTCCACAAGAAATCTACCCTTTCCTAAAATCTATACATATCTTCTTTATCTTATTTACCCTATATTTTTATCTTATTTCCCTATTAATTAAAAAAACTAAAAAAATATTTAAGGAAAAGAGAATCTTTAGTTGTCACACTCTACTACCTTATTTCAACCTATTCAACCTACCCTTTCACTTCTCATAATTACCCATAAATATTACCAATTCCAATCATCATACATCACTTATTTCAAACCTTCATCCCTTTCTCTTCACGCTCTCTCTATCTCTCTCTCTCCTTCCTTGCTTTCCCACACAACTCCTCACCTCCCTTTTTCAACCATGAACTCCGAACCCTCTACCCCTTCGACTCGTATTCGGACGACTTGCTCATCCAAACCTACCCACCCTAACCTTCCTCTGTTTCTCCTTCCGACACTCACACCGAAACTTCATCCGGTTCTCGAGGGGACGCCAACAATGGAAAACGCCGCAAGGTGGGCAAGGGTAAAGGGAAGGCATGCAATCAGGAGGTTGAGGAAGATATTTATGTACTGTTTGTTTGAGGCAGCGACGAAATAAGTATGCCTCTGTTTCGAGAAGCCATGCTTCATGCAATGGGGGCTGGGCTCGACAAAGTCCGTCTCACTAACAGTGAATGGATTCTTTTCAACAGAGTCAAAAACTACTCGATTCACAACGGCCGGTTATATCCCAAGGGGTGGCATAAGAAGGAAGAAGCTTTTTGGTTCTTTGATCAAGTCTTGGATTTTCAGGGATATTCCCAAATATGTCAGTTTTCGGGTCCCATCTACCTGATTGAGGTAATTCAGTTTTACGCCTCTGTTAGTTTTCATAATGGGTCTTTGCATGCCGTGGTTAATGGTAAGGATGGTGTTGTCTTTGTTCTGGACTTTTTCTCGGCGTTTGGGGTTCCTATTGATGGAATTGAAATAAACCCGAGTCAAGAGTGGAACAATGTGACTAAGGAGGAGAAGATGGTAATGAAAAGGTATTTTGATGTTGTTGCTTCGTCGGTTGGTCATGTGTTCACAAACAATTTCTCTCCTAAAATGAAATTCTTTTTTAACTTTCTTTGGAACACTAATTTACCAAGAAAAGGAGGTCTCACGCCCATAACATGCATGTCTCCCTCGCGATGAAGGTGGGCGCTAGTTCTGCCTCCTAAAGCACGCCCGTGGCATGTATGTCACGCCCGTGACGAAGTCGTGACAACTCTTATTTGCACGAGAATCAACCATGGCTTTCCCAAATTCAATTCGCACACAAGTTATGCCATAATCACATCCAAAAATTACATGTAAACTATCACATGCATAAGATTCATATTAAGGAAGATAATAACTCAAACCCATTTTCAATATCCACTCAAATTCGTCAATAAACATCCTTGCACACCAGATATAGGTATCATACCACTCAATTAAACCACAATAGCACAATTAGTCCATGTTTAATGACTTAAATACATGGTTAAGGAACAAGAAGGTAATTTATCATCAACACTACTAATTTTCCATAAATTGAGACATATAAGATGGAATTCAACAAGTAAACATATTGTATTCATAGATTCATACTAGTATAAATTAAAGAATTCATCTTTAACATGAGAACTACACTAAAACAGACGGAAAAGCACATAAGATGTGACATCGATTAACTCGTCTATGTTACCTTGATTAGCACTTCAAATAATTGATTCCCAAGCTAACCATAAATCTACACGAATCTCTTGACCCAAAATCTTCAAAATACATCTTTTTCCGACAAATAACGAGATAAGAACCCAAACCAAAATTTCTGGAAAATTGGTATTAAACGAAAGTTAAAAGTTTCGATCTTTTATTTGCTTGAAAGAAAACGGATAGTGAGAGGATTCTGAAACATTAAACGGAATCGAAATCAGTTAAGAAACGAATAAGTTATTTCTGTATTAAGTTTAGATCTAGAAAAATGGGTTTTATAAAAAAATTGGAGGAAAGGGATATTTTATGTTATTAAAAGGAAGAGGAGGATGAGAGGAGAAGATTGATATAAAAATCGTCATGTTTCGTTGAGAGACAGAGAAATGGCATCCGTCTTAAGTTTATGAAGTTATGGAGGTTTAATGGTGTTTGGTGTTAAGGAAGAGAAGAAGTGTGCTGAAATTATAAGGGAGAAGGAGTCTCATGGTGGGT
>JAIUZE010032201.1:0-10288 GCA_022085475.1 Heliosperma pusillum | reverse complement strand
TAGTAGCTTTCCCTATAAAGACTAGTCTCAATTTTAATTTATAGGGGAAGGTCCCATCATCTTAACTTAAATTCATTTTAAGTGAACGAATGTCTAGCAACTCGAGAATTATTTAACTAAGGTGATGGCCCTAAATAGCGAGTGACATCTGTATGTCAATGATGAAAATTCAAACTATATGAAACATTTTTCATGCATTTTAGGTGGTTTGGTTTAGGCGGAATATGATGCAGTTATTTAACATGTGAATGAAAAACAAAAGAACGGAAAAATACGTAAACTATTACAACGGTCCTAGTGTGGCCTATATACCAAAATGAACATTAAATACAAGTTTGGAATCCATCCTTATGGACCCGAGAAGCTTGACTTTGTCTCATCTTGGTCCATGTAGCGGGAGTGAGCATCCGATCTCCGTCTCTAGTCTTCTTAAAATTACAGTTAAAAATTACAAAATAAACCTATTTACATTCTAATTCCAAAACATAATTAAAAGAAAAATAAAAGGAGATTCGAGATCTCAAAATTACAACCAAACCATGTTTTCATCATTACGAAAACATGATTAACTAAAGCCACCCTAGGTATTACATTTTTCAACCAATTGCAAAAATACGTAAAATAAACCATTCATTCATTCATTCAACAAAAAAAAAATGCATCAACTATATAAATTAATACTACAAAACATAATTCATTAATTATGTTGATTAATTATCCAAACCACCATTCAAACCGATCAAAATTATGTGACAATTCCTTAATTGCCCACAACAATTTTAATCTTCCATAATCCATTTTTATTTTAAACCTTTTTAAAATAATTGGGTATCATTATTGTGAACCTTTTCACAATAACAAACAAACAAACATTATCTTTATAATATCAAAAAAAAAAAAACATCATTATTTTTTATTTTTTTTTCTTACGGGACACTGTTCACGGGAACAGTACCAGTACCAAATTTTTTTTTTTTTTTTTTTTTTTTTTTTATTGATTTCTCACGGTTTAATCAAAACCGAAAACAAAAATAATAAAACTAAAAAAAATTACAGCTGCTGCCAAAATAAAAAAAAACAGAATTTTTTTTTTTTTTTTTTTTTTTTTTAGCAGTGAATAGTAACCGGGCAGCACAAAAAAAAAGTGTTGCCAAAATCGCTAGATCGGTACAAATTTCAATATCTAATCGTTATTAAAATTGATTCAAACTAGATTATTCATTTTAACCTTTTAAAAAGAACATCTAAATCATGATTAAATCGATTATCCATATATTCATTTAATCACAATCGATTTGAACATCATTAAAATTGAATCATTATTCAAAAATCATCAATTAAAACAATGAATCCGAAAATCATAGCAATAACAACATCAAAAGAAATCCATCTTATTTTAATTTAATCCTTATCAAATTAAAACAACCACAAATTTATTATATTGAATTTTAACCTTTTAAAATAACAATATTAATAAATCAACAATGGAACAACAAAACCCTAAAATAAAAAAAATCACACGGCTGAAATAAAAAAAAAACAGCCGTCACAAAATTTTTTTTTTTTTTTTTTCGGTTTTCTCAAAAAAAAAAATTTCTCAAATTCATATATCATAAAAATGAAAACCATGTAATATAATTTTGTAGCCAAATGCTCTGATACCACTTGTGGGAAATAACTGTTTACATCCCCATAAAATTTAGGATTATAACAAAATTATATAATATGAATTGCAAGTCATAGATATGAAAACGATATAAAATATAGAGATTTAGAAATCAACCTCCGGTCCTAGCAATTGGCGTAAAGAACAGAGATATCAAAGTAGATATCCTCCTAATCGTTGCACCCAAGATTGTATGAGATATACCCTTCTCCTTTGCTAGAAAGAGAACTAAAGTTACTGATAACTTTTGTTTTGTGATTTTGTCAAAAGTTACTGTTAACTTTTGTCTGTTTTGTGTTCTCTAGATGAGATGGAGGCAGTAGAGAATGAATTAGGTTAGAAAAGCCCAAAAACTCAATTTACCCTTTTCTTCTCACTCAAAACTCACGGCACTTTTGGTTTTTATATGAGGAGATTTTAGTCTCCTCAAATAACTACCCATTGACCCGAAAACCCGAGTGTATCTGGATACTCTCGTTTTTGTTCATTTTAGCTTCTAATATAATGTAATATATTATAATCGTCATTTTTACATGGACCGACATTATAATACATTATTAATTATAAATATCCGTATATTTATAACTTGCCAATTAATTATAACGGTTTACGTTTAATTAGCTTACATTATATACTATAATTAAATATAACCTTTTATATTCAATTTTACGAATTACAGTTAATTCGTTTCAGCTAACTTTCGTCTCATCATCACATTGACTAACCTTTTAGTCAAATATACTGACTAACCTATTAGTCATATAATAGGGTATCAATATGATTATTTTCTCAAATAATCACATCTCTCAAACACATCCTATAGGTGTGACTTTTAGGGACCAGTTGATCACCGCCATCTGTATGACAATAACGTTAAACTTATCTAGCAAGCCAACCGTTATTGATAAACGTTAATCAACTGATTATTATACAAAGTATACCCTGTGAACCTACAAAGATTTATTTATGTTATTGCACTAACTGGAGGACACTAGCTCCAACAGAAAACTCGTTTCTACACCTTCCGCCAACCACCCAGTGATGATTGGGCCGCATGTTTGATATGCGGAACGATTTATAACAATTCGTAAGTTTATCTTCAAGTGATAGCTCAAACACTTGTGTCTACCCCTTGGTCGTCATCTACGCACCTGTACGGTCGTTTTAACAATCATGAGAGTTCATTTGGAGTCTGGGTCTAAACCGCTTCATTTTCTAGAAACCGTTTTAAAACTCCGAGTCGGAATGCGCGAGAGTATTCTGGATATTTTATTAATATTTCAAATTTTATCTTTTTAATAAAATATTATCTCGTATCTTTTAAGAAATGGAAGTATAGATCTACCACAATTACATAAGAAACGTGGAAGGAATCTTCTAGGGAAATAACGCTGCAGGTGCTGCGCCCCTTGGAAGGACCGCAGTTCATGTTGCGCCCCTTCAACAGCCTGTTTTCTCCGTTTTCGTGATAAGTTTGAGTTATTCTCAAACTGTTCATATTTTCTACTATAAAAGGAGAGCTCTGTTCTCACTTTTAAGAGTTATCCAGAATATTCCCCTTCTCTTTTCTCTTTGCATTCTAGACCTTGCTCTAAGCTTTCCAACATCTACGTGCTTGATCAACTGACCGCGTAAGCTCACATCCTTCTGGGTACTCGTCACGTAATTGCATGACCGACCAATTTGGCCACTACAGAATCAATCAATTAACCAATTGATTTTTTAGCCCTTTAACGAGGGCACTTTCTGTATACATTCGAGTCGAGCTATTACTAAACGTTAACTTAGTTAATCTGAGGATGTAAATCCTGTCTTTTATTTATTTTTATTTACTTTTAATTCAATTAATGTAAGATTCACGTCATAAATATATTCAAAATCGATTTCAAAATAAAACTTTTTTTACAAAACCTTTTCAGCAGTCATCAGACGTCGAGAAGAATCGCAGGAGCAGTTGGACCTTTTGGAAGGACCGCAACATCTGCTGCGCCTCTGCTAGAGGCTTCCCTGCTACTGCTCTTTTTCTTTTTCCTCTGGTTTCTGTAAAGTCGTTCTTATTTTATATTCTTTGTTTATAAACTGTATATCGTATTTATCTTTCACATAGAACGTTTTGTTCTTGACTAAGATCCCAAATAATTCCATATTAGCGGGTTTTCGTGTTTGAGTCAAATTTGGGTTGTAAAGGTTCGATTCGTTCATATAGAATATCTGGATTCATTGTTGATAAAAATTGTATTGTAATTAATATGTTAAACCACTTCGACTCGAGTCAGAGGTCAGTAATCCATCGTAAATATACAAAACAACATTAATTGCTTGCGATTCTAACTTCAAAGTCAGAATTCAACTCAAGAACTGACGCAACAAGTGATGCACCTCTTCCAGAGGACGCAGCTGTTGTTGCGCCTGTTCTGAGTTAACTTATGTCCCTGAAATGCTGTTTTCTCCTTGGCGTAGCTTTAATTATGTAATTAATTAACTATTAGTCTTATTATCGCTCCTAATCTGTCTTTTAGTTTTTCAAACCTCTTCATTCTCTTTAAATCTCCGTTTTGGATATATTTTTGACGTGGATCCCGTAATTTGTTGTAATCTCATTTAGTCATTGTAATTGTATGATTTTATTCTCTTTTGTATGTAATCAATTCTAATTCCCAATTTCGACATAATTGAGTGTTAATTACATGTTCACCGACATAGTCTAATTCACATGCTATGATTAAAATGTTGTATGTTGCATTGCATGCATATAATCGATAACATATCAAATATGAACGATTTCCCTAATCATTAGTAGAGGCCGCTATCGAGGCAGGCGGGATTAGTACGTACCCTCACCCCTTACTCCAGATCTCTGTGAACATCCATGTTCATTGGCATCCACGAGAGTCATTCTAGACTTAAAATGCTAGGGGTAACGCGTTCTTAGTATTCATGTCATTAGTTTGTGTCTTGACGTGGCATAAAGTATTCGAACGGTTCCAATTTCCCATAAATATTGGTGGCGGCTCCACAAATGCGTATTTCTACGCTTGTCCATCCAAGTGCGCCCCTCCGTGGTTCCTCGTGTACCACAGTTTTGTTAGAGTAAATGTCCTCCACAATAGTGCATTTATATAATAAATCTCATTTGGAATATACGTGGCATGATTAGTATATTTTGATACTCCACCTCAGTTGATTAACGTAAATCGGTAACGCTTGGCTGACTAGAGTTTGACGTTATTGTCGTATGACGGTGGTAATCAACTGATCCCTTTAGGTCACACCTATAGGATGAGACCCAAATAGAATACTAATTATTTGTATACGATACATTTTAATTAGAGCATTACATATATTTGATATGTACGTTTAGATACGAGAGTTATTTATTGGAAATTGAGTTGCGAACTCATTCCACTTAAGGTTTTTTAGTCAATTATACGATAACTGACTGAATAAATTTTACGTCTTATTTTAATACGATTAAATAAGATTTAATTTAATGATTAATCGTTAATTCATTAAATTAGTTGAGGTTATGCATATATTTTGAGGTAGAGATAATTAGTTAATTATATTTACAAGGAGTTGTAAAATAAATTAACTGGATATTGTGGGACCCATTATATATTGATATAATGGTAAAATATTACTTAAAAGTTAAGTATATATTATTTATTAATTTGAGTCATATAATTGTTATATGATCAAATTGACACTTAATTATACAAGATAATTAAGCATATGTGTAACACCCGTAAATGTACCCTATTTTTATAAGTAAAATATTTTACGAATACTTTTCAGCGAAATTTAGTTTTTGTTTAGAATTAAATTTATCGTGTCGAATTTAGAATTTCCGAGTTCGTATTTGGATATTACGCGAAATTTCAAGTGAATTCCATCATGAGCCGTCTTTGACTTTTCTTGACTTTTGAGCCGTCTTTGACTTTCGTTGACTTTTTCCTTCATATACTCCCTCAAACCCTAAATCCTTCTTTCATTTTCCACTTACTCTTTCTTCCTCATCAAACCACCAAAAACCTAAACTCCATTTTTATCAAGCTTAGATTCGTCGCTACTCCTTCGTTACTCGCTCAAATTCACGTAAGTTCGTCTTATTCTTCCCCTCTTACCTTCCTCTATCCGTATTGGTAATAAAATAACCGTCTTTCTCGCTTTTTAAATTATCCGTCTTTCTCAAGGTTGATGATATTCATCTTTTAATTATCTAATTGTATGTAGGTGGAGACTAGGAAGGTTTAGAAACCGTTTAAAGACGCGAAAAGGTGACGGTGCAGTGTTGAAGCTCGATATCATTTTTGACGTGTTTTTATGTGTTTTCCATGTTAGAAATCGTATTTAGAATATGATTAGTAATTTTAGGAATTGTGTTGTTGATGATGGTTGTTGTTAGTTGATAATTGATATGAGAATTGATGAATTATGATGATAGATGATATTTGTGTTATGCCTTAGTGAAATTGTGGAGATTTGTGTGACTCGTACCTGTCCGAAAAGGACGCAGGCTGCGTCGTGGTGACGCAGGCTGCGTTACTCGCTGCCGACTGAAATTTTCCTGCACTGACCCCTTTTCGTAAAATGATCATATCTCCTTTGTTACTTGCTCGTTTTGGGCTTGTGACATCTCGTTGGAACCGTAAGAGGATAAGCTATCACCTCCTTCTGGAATTTATGCATTTGAAAGTCTAGAACTCTAGTTATGACCGTTTGAAGTGGACCCTTGTTTTCGTTGGTTTCCAAACAACGTTGTTTTGGAGAGGTATCGATGTTTTTTATTCATTATGCTTCATAAACTTGTTCTAATGCTTATGTATCATGTATTGACTCATGTTTATCATATTAAACTTATATGATTCCTTATTCTCATGTTTTGTGACGGTTTTTGGTATGTTCCCACTTTGAGTCGGTTTTTACAAATGATACGGTTTGAGCACTATTTTTGTCTTGTGCTTTGTACTCTCATTCCCTTGGCTACCTCCACGTTTGTAAGGCTGGAATGTCGGAACGGGGAGGTATCCTACTGCTTAATTGCATGTGTTAGTGGGCATACGACGACGTTGTTGGGAGGCGAACGCTTTGCGTTGATCGACCCGGCCGTCAAATGTTGTGTACTTGCTAGGTGGTGTTATTTGCATGTAGCGTACCGCTTGTTATGAGGCTTGTGCTCTTTTCCGCCTCTTTCGTGAATTGATCTACCGAATTTGGGGTACTCGGCGTCTATGATTGACCGAGTCTTGGATGCGAAATGTTATCGCATGTCGAATCGGAAAATGGTATATTCCGAGAATCTGGCCAGGTTTAAACTAGGACCGTATTATTATCGTCGTGCTACCAGGAGGAAATTAGTCTACATATACGAAATGGATTGAGTCGTGTATGCGTTCAGGGAAGGCGTTTCTCCCGTTTATGCCCATAATCAATACTTGGCCTGTAACCACTGTGTAGTGTGCGTTTCATTTTACCGTGAGAGAGGCGTCTTTGTGTCGTTGTTCTTGAATGCGTGAAATTCGAATGATTTTATTTCATGGTCTCCATTGCATGATTGGGCATCGTCATTGTGATTGTTTATGTGGGATGGGTGATTACAATGATTGATATCATGGGTCATTCGATGACTTGGCATGGTTTGTTTGTCGGTCTCATCTTATCAAACTTATAAACTTATACTGCTAACGGTGATATGCAAGCCCTAGTGAGCGTATTCGGTTGCCTAAGAGTGTCTTCCCTGAGTCTTTGTATAACATGATGGATTCGGATTTGTATTCATATGCTCTTATCATTATTTATCGAATTGCCTATCTATCCTTATCGTATCTCACATGTATATCTATATCTGCATGATTTTACTTTTGTATTTCCTTCTATGTACGTTTAATGTGATATGGCTGGGAGAACCCGGAGTTACTCCCCACTGATTGTGGCATTCATGTTTTTCATAAATGAACAGGTTGCTTGCATGGATGGCTTTTTGCTTATGCTATTTTGGGTTCGGGTGTGAGCTAGCGTGCGTTGTCCATGATTAAACACCTCTAGACGATTTTAGCTTGTTTGCTAAACACTTTTACTTGTTAACTTTTTGGAGCGACTTCGTCTCTTGATGTAGTATAATTCGTACTTTAGTTTGTAATATTTGACACTCCTCGTATTCTTTCCTTGCATGTATAAAGGTTTTTAAAACTTCATATTTCCGCTATATAATTCACATGCTTGTTTGTTTTATTTTTCCGCATTCGCGAGGGTTGTCACAATATGATTAATAAGTATTTGTGCGACAAATATCAAAAATCAAAATGGTCCATAATGGACATATGTGCACCAGTTTTGTACATGTGCAAAGGGCATGATTATTGTTCTTTTCTTACACAATACTCCATTTTGATTGTAACATGACTTTCATGCTTTAATCATCAATACATTACCTACACTCTACCATCTTACACAAAAAATAAAGTTAGCAAAATTGAGTCCTCTTGGTGCTAAAAAGTGCCGGCCATTTTGGCCTTAAATTGAACAAAAGTTGTTCATTTTGGCACTAATTCATTTTCCTTATTTTTCACTTCTCTTTATAAACTCAACTTCTCTTTAAACTCTCTCAAACAATAATATTTTTCCTATTACTAGAGTAGTAATAAATCTAATATTAGTTCATATTATCACTTGTGTTTTCTAGTCAAAAACTAAGTGATTAGTTTGGGTTTAATCTTGGGTGTAACAAGAAGGAGACCTTCTACTTTGGAGGTTGTTTTATGGAGGATCATCTATCAATTTCATGCTCAAGAACAATAAGAAGGAGTTCTTATTGTGCCCATATTGAACCGAAAATACCCCATGTAGGGATGTTTTCGTCTTATCTTTTCTTTTATGCTTTTATATTTGCATGCATGATAACTAGATCCTAAATCATTAAGTTAATGTAATTTAATGAACTAATTAGAGGAGTCTAATTAGAGGTCTAGGACTTTCATGTGGTATCAGAGCTCAATTGTTACATGCATGTCAATTTTAAGCATTAAAATCGAGTGATACGATAACTTGGGTAAAATTGAAAATTTTTGTTAAAAATTGGTTTGCACGAAATTTTTGATTTGCATGCATACCTACTGACCTCAAAATGGTTGTGGTCAAATTTGGTGATTTTATGGATTAATTTGATATTTATTTTGATTTATGGCCTTTAAATCATGTTAATATGCATATTTGATGTTAAAAGATAACTACAAATAGTTGCATGTGGATTCTGGCCATGTAATTTTGATATGATCTCACATGCATGTTGTACATACTGTATGTAAAGTTTCGTGACTTTTAATAAAGTTTTGCATGATGATTGATTTTTATAAGATAAAAGTCAATAAAGTGAGATTATTATGATCATAAAATTGAAACGTCCTTTTCTGGTCTTGAAACTTTTTTGGTACATTTTATAATCTGATTTATATCATCTTGGTGAAATTTTATAATTTGTTTCACTATTTTACTATATTTAATGGTTTTTATTTGATAAAAGCGTTGAATACTATTTTATTTGTTCATAAAACTTATTCAAAATTTTTGGGCAAATTTTTATGTTTTTTAGAGTTTCTGGAAATGTTCCAGAATGTACAAAATTTTTGGTTTCAAATTTTTATGATTTTTATATTTTATTTTGGGTTTACTTCATAAATGTTATGATTAAACCTCTATACTTAGCAAATACGATCAATTCGAACTAATTAAATACAAACAAAGTTAGTGGGGATTAATTTTGAGTTCTAAATCAGTTTAGATAATTAGTTTGAGCTTAAATACGATTTAAGTATTGATTATTGATTTTTAATGGGTAAAAATCGATAAAATCCATAAAACCGAGCTAAAATGAGCATGATAAGTTTTAAGGGCGATTTTGGCATGATTTTACAGCATTTTATTTATGTTGTTATTGTTGAATGAATGAAGGTCATTTATGTGACACCCTCAAATTTGCGGAAAAAAAAATAATTTAAATAAATAAAAGATGAGAATACGTTTCTAATAGGTTCACTTTAGTGAAAATCGGTAAATTTTAAAACCGGAACCTACTATTAAATATATTCGTCATAACAAAGGTGTCTTAAAGTAAAAGGTTCATAACAAAAGGAAATAATATTATACATAAGAATTATCCAAAACGGGAGACATGTTTCCCGTATAAATACGGAAATAAAAGAGTGTATAATAATATACAATCCTAAGAACCGAATATAGGTCCAAGGTAAATACTTCGCTCGCTAGCTCGTCAATGTACCCAAGTATGCATCACAAACCTGCCAACCGCATTACATATAAACACGGAAGCCACAGTCAGTGGGGAGTAACTCCGAGTTCTCCCAGCCACGAAATGTCGAGTTTAATAAAACATGAATAACATAAAAGAGATGTATATGGAAAATACAAAACCTAACATATACGATATGCTTTTCATGTTATGAAACAAATAACTAACATATAACCTAGCATATGAAAGCTATCATGTGAATCTGTTAACAACCTATAACACGAGGTAGGGAAGCTGGTATGCTGGCTCAGCGGTTACATTTAAAACATGGCCCTGATACACTCAAACCCTAATCATACAAGATAGCATGTGAATCA
>JAIUZE010032196.1:0-11731 GCA_022085475.1 Heliosperma pusillum | reverse complement strand
GTGCCATGACCTGTTCAGACTCTAAGCTATGGCTTGAAGTCATGCAATCCGAGATGGACTCCATGTATGAGAATGACGTATGGGATCTTGTTGATTTGCCTGATAAGGTACGGCCTCTTCAGTGCAAATGGCTTTATAAGATAAAGCATTCCGTAGAAGGACAACCAGACACCTATAAGGCACGACTAGTGGCAAAAGGTTTCACCTAAGTGCAAGGATTGCATTATGATGACATTTTTGTACCCGTAGTTATGATGCGTTCCATTAGCATAATCTTAGCGATTGCCGCTTTTCATGACTATGAAATTTGGCAAATGGATGTGAAAACCGCCTTCTTAAACGGTTATTTGGAGGAGGAATTGTACATGGTACAACCCGAAGGTTTCATTGATCCTAAAAATCCTAAGAAAGTTTGCAAGCTTAAGCGTTCCATTTATGGACTTACGCAAGCTTCTCGGAGTTGGAATCATCGTTTCGACCAGGTGATAAAAGAGAATGGTTTCACTCGATCGGTCGAGGAACCATGCTTGTATGTCAAGTCGAGTGGGAGTAAGATTGTCTTCTTAATATTGTATGTTGATGACATACTATTGATTGGGAATGACATCCCTCTCTTATCTTCGGTAAAAGTATGGTTAAAGAACCATTTCCAGATGAAAGATCTGGGTGAGGAACAACGCATATTGGGGATCTGTATCTATAGAGATAGATCACGACGGATGTTATCACTCAGTCAGGAGTCTTATATAGATAAGATTCTTGAGAGGTTCAGCATGACCAACTCCAAGAAGGGGAACCTTCCAATGATTTCTGGGATGCATTTGAGTAAAGCTCAGGCACCCAAGACATCGGAAGAGGTCAAGCGCATGAGTCGTGTTCCTTATGCATCAGCTATAGGATCGATCATGTATGTCATGATATGCACACGTCCGGACGTGGCATATGCATTGAGTATGACGAGTCGGTACCAAGGCAATCCAGGTGAAACACACTGGATGGCTGTCAAAAACATCCTTAAGTACTTACGAAGGACTAAGGATTGGGTATTGACTTATGGAGGAGATACTGAGCTATGCGCAATCGGTTACGCAGATGCTAGCTTCCAAACAGATCGAGATGACTCGAAATCTCAGTGTGGATTCGTCTTTACTCTTAATGGCGCTGCGGTCAGTTGGAAAAGCTCCAAACAGAGTGTTATAGCAGATTCTACAACTGAGTCCGAGTACTATGCCGCTTCAGAAGCTGCAATGGAAGCTATATGGATGCGTCAGTTCTTACAAGGACTAACCGTAGTTTCTAGTTCGAATGACCCTATCACCATCGATTGTGATAATAGAGGTGCCATCTTCCAGGCTAAGGAGCCTAAGTCCAGCAACAAGTCTAGGCATGTACTTTGGAAGGCTCACATGATCCGAGATTACGTGGAGCAAAAGGAGGTAGTGATTGAAAAGATTGCTTCGGATGACAACATCGCGGACCCTCTCACTAAACCGTTAAAATATGATAAGCATGAAGGGCACGTTATTTCCATGGGAATTAAACGTGTTCCTGAGTTGTAGTAGCTGTTTTATGTGGATTAGATAAATGTATCTTTTTCATGCACTATTTATAACATCATCGTATTGTTTCATATTTTTTTTTTCATGTGGATTGTACGAAAACATTGAACGCCACAAAGTGAAATGAATTACATTATATTTGTTTTGGTCCGTAATCGCCCACATGAGCTGATAAATCTGGCAATTATATTGTGAAGTTGATTGATGGTGGGTTCAACGAGCCATAAGTCACACGGTTGACTGATCGATCACAGATACGAGTTATAAAGATACCTCGTAGAACATTGTGATAACGTTATGGAGTCCTAAATGTGTAAGAACATTCGTTGTCAGGTCGTGGATTGGACGTCCATAGTGTTCCTAGAGTCGATTATTTTAACTATCGACTGTCTCTTGAGATTAAGGCAGTTTTTGGGCGACTTTGGTTTCTTTCTCATGGTCGACCGTAACAGGAGGCTAAGCAGATTTTTTATGGGTCATTTCATACTGTGCTTGTATCTGCAGGATTTGAGTTGAAGAAAATATCCAACCTTTATCAGGTTTTGTTATTTCTCAGGGCCACTCGAGGAGTTGTAACTGAAATGCATGGCCATGCTCGAATAATGATTCGTTTATCAGTTAAGTTACTCTCTAGTCGGGAAAACCACTCTTGATACTGATCGCTTGTAAAATGCGACCTTTTGACCGGGTTGTCGGGTACCCTAATCAAAGATAAATAACCCAGACTAGGCTAACAACAAATTAATGTAATTAGGGAAGTAAGGGGTCGATCTCGGGGAGACAGGAGATACTTGTGAATAGTTATGGTTAGAACTCTATCTTGTATGATTGGCAAATGTTGTCACTAATTAATAAATGCTATGATAACAATACAATAAAGAAAAGGATCTAGGGATCGGGATTCACATGCTAATCAATTTAAAAGCAAAGTTGATTACGGGTTTAGAAAAATCATAGTTGTCCAAGTCTCGTAGCGGTATATTCCTCTCGGATTCGTACCGACTTTTTAATGGGTCCTAACGTCCTCTCAGCCTGGTTAGGTCACTAAACTATTCTTGCCAGTCCTTTAATTTTCATCTCGACTCTCGCCCTTGAGGCGGAAATTGACAAGTATAAACAATCGTTTATGGCCATTAAACAAAGTCTATCATGAGAATCAAACAAGAAATAGAGACAACTAAAACAATTCTACCCGGAATAAGTTTATACTTATAAATTAATTAGAAATGTTAATCCTTCCCCTAGAACAAAGATTATTTATGCATGATTAACAATGAGAGGGAAACTAAGATTATAAAACTAAGAATGGTGAACATGATAAAGGAAATACTAAAAGAAAATGAAACTATAATGTAAAAACAAGAATAAGGATTACCGGAAAGGATGAGCAAAGATTGAAATGGAATAGGAACTTGAATAAGAAATGCAAACCCGGAAACTAGAATTCCAATTACAAGTAGAACAATTACAATTGAAGAAAACTTAGAACTAAACTAAACTAGAGAAAACTAAACTAAACTAAACTAAGAAAGATGAGAGAAAGAAGAAACTAAACTAAACTAAGAAGAGAAGTGTTCTGTACATGTTATTTGTGTGTGATGCATAGGCTATTTATAGGGTTGAGAGGCTGCCCAAATGTGGCCGGATTCATGCCCATTAAACAAGCCATTAAGCCTTGAATTAAAGAGAGGGAGATGAAGTGAAGATGCGTAGAACCTAATAAACCCGATCGGGTTTTTGGATCCCCGATCGGGGATGTTGTCTGTTCAGAACTTTGACTTTCGTTTGATCTTCCCTTGGTACGTGACTTGATCTACCTTGACTCCATTGACTTTAGATTAGAACGAGGACGTAAATAACACCTCTTGGGCCTCATTTCCTCCCCTATTTGAGCTTGATCATGTCCCCAAGGGTTAAGGGTCGGAGCATGAGGTTTGAGACGACTTTTGTCGACGAATAGCAAACCCTCGCAACTTGTGTATATGAGCTCGGAATGACTTGAAACTTGTTCCCTTTGACTCGGAACCTCTAGATCTTTATAGAATGCCATCTTAACCTCACGTAATCGTCCTTCTTAGCTTCTCCTTGCTCATATTTCCTTCAAATGACGGGATTTGAAGTAGAAACGACTCAATTCCTACAAATGACATTAAAGCACGAGAAATACTGCAAAGGAGAGATTAGCTCATAAAACCACTTATTAAAGTGGATAAACCATATCAAATCGAGCTAAAATGAGGGGATAAAATCATACAAATTAACACTTATCACCTTTGTAAATACGGACTTTGCAAATTGTTTTACATTGAGTAGGAGAAATTTATGGATATGAGAATCGGGTTATCAGACATACACTTGTAAGGACAAGTGGGAGATTGTTGGAGCTAGTGTCCTCCACAGTTAGTGTGATAACATGAATAAATCTCTTACAGGTTCACATGGTATACTTAGTAGTCTTATCAGTTGATTAACGTTTATCGATAACGGTTGGCTTGCTAGGAGTTTGACGTTATTGTCATTTTAATCCAATTTAATCCAATTTCTTCCAAAAACTCATTACCTCAACTTATTTACAATGAATCCTCTCATCCTCCAAAGTTGAATCTCGAAACCTCAAAGCGATTAGTCACACATAACTCGATTCACTTCACGTTTGCCAAACATAGGGCAATGTGACCGTAATTAATTTATTTATCTTTTCCAAACTCTCAATACATCGGTTTTCGCTTATGTCCATATTCCTCAAGTTGTGTCATCAAATCCAAATTCCACAAAGTATTAATTCCCGTTAGGGTCCAACCTTTAACGACAACAAATTCTCAAGTAACATTAAAATCACTAAATTTTCTAAACACAACTACAACTATTATTAGGCTTATTTCGATCCTCAAAAGATATTGCAACTTCAAGTTTTCATAGTCTAAAACCACTAGGAGAATTTCATCTCAAGTTTATCCTCAAATCCTTATAATCATCTAAACATGAAACTAGTTTAATAAGATGGGTTAAGTACCATATTCGAAACTTCTTATTTACTCCAAAATAGACATATCATAAGCATGGTCTTCAAACCAATACTAACTTCTAATTCCAAAAGACTAAAATACCAATGAGTTAAGAAGTAATAGCCAACTCATTCGACTTTACACCTTCGAATATCATGAACTATTTACACACAAGTCATGACCAGCTTCAAGCATTAAAATCATTAGACATACCTTACCACACTTTCCTCAAGGATACCCACTCTCACCACCATAGGGTGATATTAGATCTATACTATTTCCTCGAATCACAAGCTCATTCTAACTAACACTCATATTCCACAAAATTCAAAGTTCTTTCGACTAAGTATAATATACCTCAAACAAATGGGTATGACATCCATAAAATGTTACCAGAGGGAGGTAAGGATACCAATAGTAAGATGGAGGAACTATCTAGAGAAATTTCCCAGAGGCAAATAGGTTGGAAGAGAAAGAAGCACCTAGATGGAAGGAAGAGGGCATAATACTATAAGGACGAGAGAATTCAAAGATGAAGAAGGAATTCACTTCAATTAGGCTTATAAATCTTCAAATCTTCGGTAGAGGATACTCCTTCTAGGTAACACATATTCCACCATAAGGCGTAATAGTGCTCCTAGCAATTTGGCTAGCCACCCAAGCATAGCCTCCTTGGCAATTGTCTTCTTTATGAGGAGGGACCTGGTTGGCACTAACAACGATGTCTTCTATACAAGATCCAACCGTCTTCATAAGAAACAAAACAAATTAAGTTACTCCTAACAATTAGCATAAACAAATAGACTACAACATAAATCCTAATCTACCCATCTTACCATTCTATCTCACAGTTTATTATTTTATTAAGGTCAAGTTATTTATACAAGGGTACACAAACGTGGGTCGGGAGCAAAAATGCTCTGATACCAACTGTGACACCCTCAAATTTGCGGAAAGAAAAAAAATAATTTAAATACATAACAAAGGGTGTCATAAATAAAAAGGGTCATTACAATACGGAATAATATTCTACAAAAGAAATATACAAGACGGGAGACATATCTCCCGTATAAATACGGAAATGAAAGAGTGTATAATAATATACATTCTAAGAACCGAATATAGGTCCAAGGTAATACTTCGCTCGCTAGCTCGTCAATGTACCCAATGTATGCATTCACCACCTGTTCGACCGCATTAAATATAAACACGGAAGCCACAGTCAGTGGGGAGTAACTCCGAGTCCTCACAGCCACGAAATGTCGAGTTTAATGAAAAATGAATAACATAAAAGCAATGTATATGGAAAATACAAAACTTAAACATATATGATATGCTTTTCATGTTATGAAACAGATAACTAACAAATAACCTAGCATGTAAAAGCTATCATGTGAAACCGATAATAAACTATGACTCGAGGTAGGGAAGCTGCGTAGTTACGAGCTCAAGATCGTTCCTCCAGAAAAACATGGCCATGATTAACTCAACCCTAAATCAACACGTAATCGGTGAATCAGTAACAACCGTTAATCAAAACTTATCAATCCTACCGGCTTGAATCATCACCTTCTAGAACTCATAGAATCATACATACATGAAAGACCAATACTTCTAGAAACAGGCATAAGTTCTTAGAACAGTCAATAGTCGACTTCTGTAACGCGAGGCTATACCACAAGGTAGGAAAAACATCCTAGTCCTAGACTGATCAGACCTAGCGACAACAGCTATTCCGTTCCCCGTCCCATGACATAACCGTCTATGAGAAACTCTACTAGGCGACCCCCTAAGCAGAGATGGCTAGTACTTAAGCTGGCTCCCTTCCAAAAGCGGAACTCTTAGGATGCCATGCCCCGGCTTGGTATCAAAAGGCCCAAAACCAGTGACACAAAAGCTATCAAGCAGTGAACATATACTCGTTAAAGTTGGTAAGGCCTATCGAGGTCATGGTCCAAGATACTCATTTAGAATTAGAATGGTCAAGACGCCATATACTCATAATTCTCTATGGGTACTTAGTCAACACGACACCAACCATACAATAAAACAGTCACGGGAAAAACATCCTATCATGTGACTACTGCATATAAATCATAATCAAATATCATAGCGCCTCATATCTACTAAGGCTAATTCATTCATTCTAATAAAACCTTACCTGAAGACAAACCCCCGACCCTAGTCCCGCGACGGGTCATCAGTCAAATCGGGGCTGACTAGATCTTAGTTTGACCAAACCCGTTTGGCCACACCGGCTAGCAACAGAGTCTTAGCCATCGAGGCTTGAACATACAATCATCATATTCATTACATGTTATTTTATTGAAAATTCTAACATGTGAATTATCATATTATACCCAAAACCCGCTTGACTTAAATGATTTCAACGTAAACTAATCTCGTATTATAATTTCTAACATGTGAGAAATAATAATTTTATGGAAAAACCTTTTTAATTAAATATTTTACTTATTAATATTTCCCACTTGCTAAATATTACAAAACACGATAAAAATGACGATAACTCCAAAAACCGTCACAAGTCCCAAAGTGGGACCCACGGGCTGAGTTGGGCCGGACCCACATGGGCCTGATTTGGGCCTCACGGCCTGATTTGGCTAAAATGGCTGTTTTGGCCTTTGCTTTTAACGGTTTTACTCAAAACCGTTTCTAATTAATTCCCGCATGCTTTAACATAATTAAAACCCGTCAAACAACAATTAAACAATCAAACATCGACACAACCCAAAGACCAAAACCCGGACCCACCAATGACCAACCCAGACCGGCTGGACCGGCCTGGACCGGTCTGACCAGCATGAACCGGCCGGTTCAGCCACCACCATAACCGGCCACTTCAATGGCCACCACAACAACCACCCCAAATTAATCCTAACATCATTTTAATTAACAACATCCATTTTTAACATCCAATTCAACCCTCATGCATACAAAAATCATGATTATAATTAAATCATACTAACATGTTTAGAACACTAACATATTAAAAATTCCATACAACATATAAATCATACTACTTAACATGGTACTACTAAAAATCATTAGTAACCATAATATGAACTAAAACCTAAGAAACTAAGGCTATGTGACATTATATCGTCGAGTAACTCGGAATCGTTACCTTAGCTAGCCAAAATCACTTAGCATAAAAATAATAAGAAGTAATAATTAAGAAACCCTCCTACTAGTCTTCACCCAAAATATAAGAGTCTCCAAATTCGTCTTCAAACTCTTCCCCTATAAGAAATAACAAGAAAAACAATTATTAGAACTTAAACTAAATTTCTCATAATTAAAGTGTTGAAAACGATCTTGACGGAATTGAATTTAAAACGTACTAGAAGATGGAGAGCGAAGAGGAGATCCTAGAAATATAAATTAGGAAGGATTGAATTAAGAAATGAAGGATTTATGGAGGTTTTGCTCAAGAACGATGAAGAACGATTGATGAACGATGAAGAACACGAAGAACGATTAAAGAAAGTGATATTTTGATCTTTATTTGATTTGTTGAAAAGTGAAAAGGTGTTTGTGAGTAAAGTGGAGTGGAGTTGGACGTGAGTGTATAGACAAATAAAGGTGTTGAGTTTTAAAATTGTTGTTCCGTAATTGACTCGCGTTTAATAATTATTTTACGGTAAACGATTTAATATAATTTACGATAAAGTTAATATCAAGATATTATGATATTAAAATGAAAAAGAATGAAAATATCAAGGCTTAAGAGTGGGTAAGGGAGCCGTGTGATGTTGAGCTTGTCGGGTCCGATTTCGAGCGTTTTGCGTAGTTTTCGTTAACTGATCGATAAAGTAAAATAATATCTAGATATTATGATATATTAATCAAAAGAAATAAAAATATCAAAGTATATTAGAGGAGAGGGTGAGCCGTGTGGGTAAGGTGATCATCGGGTCTGTTTTTGCTCGATTTGCGTAATTTCCGTTGACGGATCGATAAAGTAATTAAATATCTAGATATTTTGATTATTTTAATCAAAATAAATAAAATATCTAATGGTGAGTGGAAAGCGATGACACGCGCGGGTGACTCATGCCAAAGTCGAGTTTCGATTTTGTTGCGCGAATTACGATGCGTCGGGAATAGTTAAATGACGTTCGATTAAAAACCGTAAAAGTTATTCTTTAAATTCCGAATAAATTCAAACTAATTATATTAAATTATGATAAATCATAATAAATATAAATAAAAATAAATCAAAAATATAATTTTTTTAAATAAAATTTCGGTCTTCAAAATCGCAAGACGAGTCGGGAAAAGTAAACGAAAGTCAAAATCGACTAAAAAGTCGGAAAAAGTCAAAATGGCTTAAAAGTTCAGAAAAGTTTAAGACGACTTAAAAATAAATAAAAAGTCAATGACGACTTTAAAAAGTCAAGGAAAGGTCAAAGACGGTTTAAAAGTCAAGAAAAGTCAAAGATGACCAAAAACGGTCTTTTCATGAAATCTCTCAAAAATTCCAAATACGAACGCGGAATTTCAAAATAAGACTCGGAACAAAAATTCCTATTTTAAAAACTTAAGTTCTACTGAAAAGTGTTAGTAAATATTTTACTAGAAAAATCGGGTACTTTTCGGGTTGTTACAATCACCCCTCCTTTTAAAAAGTTTCGTCCTCGAAACTTAGAAGAAGTAATGTGACATATATGTAGGTCTATCTAAAAATTGTTAAAAATATACTTGTATTAAAAATACAGGGTCTTATCAATGGAACGGAAGGTTCTCGTCTGCAGTTAAGAACATCGACGTCCCAAGTCAAAGACTTAAAAGATACATTTTTGCATCAATAAATGAGAAAACTAGTTATCGAACGTCTCCAATAACGAGTCTCAACACTCCTTGACGGTAAAACATTTGAAATCATAAAACATGTCTAAAGCTTTTAATTCAAAAACTTCATAGTAAGAATAATAACTCTATTATCTATTCCTAAAATTTCTAACTAAAGTTTCTAATAATCTATCAATCATGAGATGATAATTGATAGAAGGAACGAAATATTCGAAAGAATAAATCGAAAAGAAAGAGAGAAAAGAGAGGAATGCATTACCATACTAACTTTCATCTATGACAATTTGAAGGTCTATCGTAACTCAACAATACTAACTGCACAAATAAACTAGTCCTCAAAAGATAGCAATTATCCTCTACCCTTTCAATCATCAGCTTCCTACCAAAATATTTCATAAACATGACACCTCGAGTAATAACTTCCAATTATTCCAATTCAATTAGAATCTTCTAAGGTCCATCGGTACGGTAAACTCCATAACTAACAACCCATGAAAGATTTATTACGAACTATAATCCTCTTAGCTCCATCAAAACTTTTATTGGAAACCACCATCACAATATTTATAATTTGGGAAACAATGCCGCTAACAATCCCAAAGTAAAGGAGACTTACTATGAAATCCTTTGATCCAATTTATTCCGAAATTCATTATCTTAAGTTATTAACAAATAACTTCCTCACCTTCCAAAGTTAAAACACAAATCCTCAAAAGAGATTAGTCACCCAAATCTCATTTTACTTAACTTTTGCCAATCATAGGGCAATGCGACCGTAAATCAATTTATTTATCTATTCCAAACTCTCAATACACCAGTGTTCGCTTATGACGATATTCCTCAAGTTGTGTCATCCAAATCTTAATTCCCCAAAGTATTTATTCTCGTTAGGGTCCAACATTTAACGACAATAAATTCCCAAGTAACATAAAAAAAAATCATCCAACTTCCTAACCACAACTACAACTATCCTTAAGCTTATTTCGATCCTCAAAAAGATATTGCAACTTCTAGCTTTCATAATCTAGACCCCTAGGAGAGTTTCATCCTAAGTGTATCCTCAAATCCTTATAATCATCTAAACATGGAACTAGCTTAATATGATGGTTAGGTATCATATTCGAAACTTCTTATTTACTCCAAAATAGACATATCATAAGCATGGTCTTCAAACCAATACTAAACTTCTAAGTCTAAAAGACTAAATCACTAATGAGTTAAGAAGTCATAGCCAATTCCTTCGACCTTATACCATCGAATATCATGAACTATTACTCGCAAGTCATGACAAGCATCAAGCTTTACAATTATTAAACATACTTCACCACACCTTCCTCAAGGACACCAACTCTCACCACCATATGGTGAAATTAGATCTATAACACTTTCCTCAAATCACACGTTCATTCTAACAAAACTAATATTCCACAAGATTCAAAGTTCTTCCGAATAAGTATAATATACCTCAAACCGATGGTTATGACATCCATAAAATGTTACAAGAGGGAGGTAAAGATACCAATGGTATAATGGAGGAACTATTAAGAGTAATTTCCAAGAGGTAAATAGGTTGGAGGAGAAAGAAGCTCCTAGATAGAAGGAAGAGAGCATAATACAATAAGGACGAGAGAATTTATAGATGACGAAGGAATTCACTTTAATTAAGCTTGTAAATCTTCAAAGCTTCGGTAGAGGATACTCCTTCTAGGTAACACATATTCCACCATAAGGCGTAATATTGCTCCTAGCAATTTGGCTAGCCACCCAAGCATAGCCTCCTGGCAATGGTCTTCTTTATGAGGAGGGACCTGGTTGGCAGTAACAACGATCTCTTCTACACGAGGTCCAACCATCTTCATAAGAGACAAAACAAATTAAGTTACTCCTAACAATTAGCATAAACAAATAGACTACAACATAAATCCTAATCTACCCATCCTACCCTTCTATCACACAAGTTTATTATTTTATTCAGGTCAAGTTATTTATACAAGGGTACACAAACGTGCGTCGGGAGCAAAAATGCTCTGATACCAACTGTGACACCCTCAAAATTGCGGAAAGAAAAAAAATTATTTAAATACATAACGAAGGTGTCATAAATAAAAAGGGGTCATTACAAAACGAAATAATATTATACAAAATAAATTATACAAGACGGGAGACATATCTCCCGTATAAATACGGAAATAAAAGAGTGTATAATAATATACAATCTAAGAACCGAATATAGGTCCAAGGTAATACTTCGCTCGCTAGCTCGTCAATGTACCCCATGTATGCATCACCACCTGTTCGACCGCGTTAAATATAAACACGGAAGCCCAGTCAGTG
>JAIUZE010032192.1:0-10637 GCA_022085475.1 Heliosperma pusillum | reverse complement strand
TTGACTAATTCTACCCGTAGAACTCTTGGTTGACGGATTTCAACTAAATCCATCTCCTAGTCCCAAGATAACGCTTATCTCGTTGAGTCCAATCCAATTTTGGCTTGTGATCGTATCACCCTACTTACCCGAGGTAAAAAGGGACCCACGAGCGTGGTAGCCCGAATGAACACGGGATTCATAGGTGTTATTAATTGGTAAGGCTAATCTCAATTTTTTAAACATGTGAGAGATCTTGTCAATTTAGTTATTAATTCCCTATAAGTGAACTAAGTCGGTGAATTGTGAATAACGTTGAATTGGCAATAACGGTAAATAAAATGCATGTGTGACGATTTTTGCATGAGCGGAAATAAAGCAAGCAACCAAACAACAATAAAATCCTAGTATGGCCACCTAGCTAATCAAAATTAACGAGATAGTTACAAATTCGGAAACCAACTCCTTGGTCCCTTGCCTCTTCACTTGGAACACCTTCCAAAATGGCACCGTCTTAAGGGAGCCACCGGTCTTCATAAAAATAATTACAAATGTACAAATATACAAATTCCTATTATACATTTATACTATAAAAGAAAATTATTAAATTATACAAACCGGCGATACGAGATCGCAATAAAATTACAACCAAAACGTTATTCCCTTACATTACGGGTAATAACGATAAAAATTAACTAGGCCATACTAGGTACAAAATTTGCATAAATTATAAAATAAATGACATTCATTCATTCAAACATAAATAAAATAAATTGCTGCAATAAACTTCATGCACAAAATCGCCCCCTAAAAACATTAATGCTCATTGTATAAGCTCGATTTTAGAGTTTATTGATTTTTAACCATTAAAAATCACTATCAACATTTAAATCGCATTTAAATTCAAACTAATTAACTAAACTGATTTAGAACTCAAAATTAGTCAATAATAATTTTGTTGGTCATTAATTAGATCGATTTGATTTCATTTGCTAAATATTACGGTTTAATCATAACAATTATGAAATAAAACCAAAATAAAATATAAACATCATAAAATTTGAAACCAAAACTTTTTTACATTCTGGAACAATTCTAGGAACTATAAAAATAAAAAAAACTTTGCGCAAAAAATTTTTAAATAAGGTTATGAAAAAATAGCTTTGTATCTTAATTGGTTTTAATCAAATAAAAACATTGTATATAGTTAAAACAGTGAAAACAAATTATGAAATTTCACCAGAGTATCAAATCAGAATGTTAAAAGGTACAAAAAACGTTCAAGCCATAACTGACGTTTTAAATGTTATGAACATTATCATCTCATATTATCGAATTGTATCGTTAAAATCAATAACAATGCAATACCTAATTAAAAGTCACGAAAGTGTACATAAACCTATTGGAAGACATGCATGTGAAGATCAAAATTAAAATTTCATGGCCAGAAATCAAACTGAAAACTATTTTTAGTAACTTTTAACTCATTAAAAATGCCTGTTAACTCGTTTTTTTTAAAAACGCCAAAAATAAAACTAAAATAGCAACTTAAGCCCTAAATACGAAATTTGACCACAAAACATTTGAGGTCAGTTAGGATACATGCACCAAAAATTTTGTAGAATCGATTTTAAAGCAAAAATTTGATTATTTAGTATCTTATAACTTTCAGAAACATGTCCCCAAAAGAACATGCATGCTACAAGCTAGCTCTGAACCACATGAAAGTCCTAGACCGTAATATAGATCTTCTAATTAGTTCTAAATTACTTGGTATTAGTTCTTTATGATCTATGTAACACTGAATGCAAATATAAAGACATTTATATTAGAGAAGAGAAGGAAATTCCTCACTTGATATGGAAAAATATAAGGGCACAAACAAGAATCCTTCTTGTTGTTCTTGAGCTAAGACTTATGGATGAACACAAGTAACCTCCAAACATAGAAGAGCTCCTCTAAGTTGCACCAAGATTAACCCAAATAATCTACTCTTATTATTAACTAGATAATAAGATAGATATTATACTACTAATATTATGACTATATTACTACACTAGTAATACTTAGTAAATATTAGTATTTGAGAGTTTTTAGAGAGAAGATGAGTTTTGAGAGAAGTAAGGAAAATAAGCATGAATGAACAAATAAAATGATCAACCATATTGCCCTTTTGTAGGCAATATGGCCGGTCCATATGAGCATCACAAGGCTCTCATTTTGCTTATTTTAATCACATGCATTAGGGTGGAGTGTTGTAGTATAAGTGATATGTTATGTCACTTTCAATTAGTAACTAAAGAGTGTAAACAAGAACAACAATCATCACCATTGTAACTACAATATAACCGGCCATTATGGCCTAGTTTGGTCCATATTGATTTGTGATATTTGTCTCACAAATACTTATTGATCATATGGTTAATTATCTTGTATAATTAAGTGTTAATTTGATCATATAACAATTATATGACTCAATTAAATAAATAATATGTACTTAACATTTTAAGTAATATTTTACCATTATATCAATATATACTGGGTCCCACAATGCTTGGTTAATTTATTTTACAACTCCTTGTAAATATAATTAACTAATTACCTCTATCTCAAAACCTCAACTAATTTAGTAATTTAACGATTAATTACTAAGTTAAGTCTTATTTAATCGTATTAAAATAAGATATAAATTTATTAGTCAATTATCGCAAAATTGAAAAATAAGTTTAATCGAATTTGAGTTCTTAACTCAATTTCTAACATTAACTCTCGTACATATCGAATATATGTAATGTACTAATTAACTGTATCGTATACAAATAATTAGTTACTATTTGGATTTCATCCTTTAGGTGTGACCGAAAGGGATCAGTTGATCACCGCAGTCAAACGACAATAACGTCAAACTCTAGTCAGCCAACCGTTATTGATTTACGTTAATCAACTGACTAATCATATATATAGTCAATAAATATCCCAATTATATTCCTTAATAAGATTTATTATGTGGCGCACTATTGTGGAAGACACCTACTCCAACATTAAAACTATGTAAGCATTGTTTAAATTTTCCGCTGCAGTAATATTTATGTTAGAACCTTATTTACTCTTTGATATCGTTACTTTATTTGAAGTAACACCGTTAACACGCTCAGTTTCCGAAGAAAAGTTTTAAATTATTAGAGGTCGGAAATTGGGGGTGTTACAGTAACTTTAACCTTTAATAGTGTAACTTTATGCTAATATAATACATTTAATATATTAATATGAGTTAATGGAATTTTCGTAAATAGTTTATCTAATTTTACTCATTTTCGAGCGTAACTTCAATCTTTTACAAATGTAACTTTAATCTTTTAATGTCATGTTGTACATAAAAATTTGAAATTATGTAGTATAATGTGATTTGAATATTTTAATTTTAATTTACACAACTTTATGTAACCTTACTACATTTTTACATAACTTTTAGTCCAATTTTATGAAACTTTAGTATAATTTTAATACAATTCATCCAAATTTATTTTAACTTTATATATAAGTCTAGTGCAATTTTATGTAATTTTAGTCCAATTTTATATAATATTAGTCCAAATTTAATTCAATTAATATCTTTAGTCCGGATTTATGTAACTTTAGTCCAATTTAATACAATTTCATATAAAATTGCCAGTGCTTGTAAGTGTAACTTTATCATAAGTTTATGTAAATTTATAGTACGTTAAGTGTGTCATTTCCATCAAAGCCGGTGTCACTTTAGTCCCCACGGTATTTATGTCCGTCGCAAATATTCCGTCGTTTATGAAGCATTTTCTTGTAGTGCACCACTCCAGCCAACACCACCACTTCCACCAGACGACCCACTACCACCCTTGTCTCCGCCATCCGACCCACCTCTAGCTACCAGCACACCAGCCACTAGTATCCGGACACACCAACAACAAACCCGGAAAAATAAAAACCAATCTCACCCACACAACACCCATACCACCGAAGACCCCCCACACGACACTCACCTCAGTTCCCCTATCAAATCCGATGCCCACATACCACCCAATCCACCTCTACAAACCTAGATCTGGAAGAAAAAAAAAGAGAGAAAGAGAGAGAAAGAGAAAAAGAGCAGGCGGCCGAGGGAGGCTGAGTGGGGAGGGTGACGTCGAAGGAGGTCGTAAGGAGGTCGTATGTGGTGAGACGAGGAGAACGAGGGAGGTGGTGGTAACCATTGTGGTCAAAGAGAAGAGGATGGAGCCCCGTGGGAGGAATAGAAGGACGAGAGAAAGGAGACGTGGAGGCTGGTGGTGGCATGGTGGTGGGTCGTGGGAGGAGGAGGACGAGAGGAAGAAGATAGGAGGTTGGCGGCGGAGTGTCGGCGAGGTGGGTAGATTTTGTGAGAGAAGTGGAGAGAGAGAAGGGGGATGCAATTTGTGGGAAAGTGATTAGGGTTTTGGTGGGTTTGAGAACTTTTATACTTAGGTTTTCAATTTTATTTTAATCTTGACCCTTGATTCGTTTGATCCAATGGTGTAGATTACGACTTATGGACTCAATTTAAAAGGGTGGACTCATATGATTATATTCATGTTCCTCTCAAGAAATTTGATCTGTAAATATTTTGTTTTGCTTTTACTTTTGTTATGAATGCTAACTTCTTGTTAGTTTACTCATATCCCAAATTAAGGGTTGGACATAAATCCACGGGATTTAATTCTTTATTGACACTTTTACCCTAGCCTTTTTAATAAAATTTCAACGACATGTCTGTAGTTTTGTCTTCCCAATAACGTTGCTTTATTGGGTTGCTCCAACTGAAAAACACCATATTAAATTGCTATGATGACCTTGTAATAGTTAACAGTAATCTTAATTAGTATAAATATTTTACTTAATAAAATTGTTGTTTATTACAATAACTCGATAATTTTTTACCCGAAAATAATGCGACCCAAAATGACACAAACTTATAAACGCTTTTAAGTGAGTTTTTAAGTTTGAGTCTTGCTATGGAAATGGGTATGGGTAATTCTATCAGGTGTATATTACTCCTGTGTCCCGGGTCATCAATCCCGTGTCTCGGTACAGAGAATTTACAAGTCAAATTTGCATATTTTTGACTAAACAAGACGATCTAATTGTAAGAGCTCTTACATTATATTGACAAGACGATTTATCGCGTAAAAAACAACTCATTTATTACCAACAAAAAATCATTAATAATACTATAATAGCATCAAATGAATTATTTAACAATTTGTAATTTATGAGTGTGTACCAATTTTGTTTTATTATAATTATGAAATTTTAATTTAGAGTTTAATAAAAAAACAATTATTGTTTGAACAATAAAAATCTGTATATTTCAACAAAACAATAATTGTTTGATGAAATAAAAATCTAATTTCATTTGGTTCCTTATTTAAGGAATCGTATTTTGGAGAAAAAATATATTTCATTTTAAATTTTTTGTCAATAAATTTTTTCTTTATAGATATATAAGAAAGTAACGAATCTTTGTTGAGACGGTATTATCCGTCTTAAGTTTAAAACAGGTCACATATTACCCCATATGGGCATCTTTTACCTGTTTACGTATTCACGAGGCCAATGATATTTTACCATCGGCTTAGACCATCGGCAAGTAATGTCATGATGGGTCATGACCTTGTTGGGTCGTGCTAATCTATATATCTATATATAATATAAAAAGGCTAGACTAAGCATAACCTTTCACAATTCAGCTTTTCTATACTCTTATTGCATTCCACACCAACATCATTATTTAAAAAAAAAGGTTAAAAAAATTGTAACATTAAACACAAGTTAAAGCACACTGATTATTAAACATTTACTTTTTAATTTTTTCACAAAGATAAGCAACAATTAAACTTAAAGTTACATACTAAAAATTCAATTTTAAGATTTTATTGTAAGAAAATATTGAAAAAAAATAAAAAATTGGAAAATTTATATATATAAAATATAAAAAGGCTAGATTAAGCATTATCTTTCACGATTTACTTTTTCTATATCTTTAGACCATGCCACATTATCATCATTATTTTTAAAAATATTTAAATATTGTAGGATTATAGAATTGGGATCCGGTGAGAACCACTAAGATAATGAGAACCGTGAGAACTCCGCCTTACAAAATTTATTATTAAAAAATAAGGACATATTTGGGTTCGGCATCGAATTTTATGGGTAGATAACATACATCTTGGTCGAAAAAATATAAGTTACTGACGGAAATTGAGGTGAAATACGATTTATTAATTTTCATGCACCTAGTAGTCCGTTTCATGCATCTAACAATTTTCATGCACCTGGTGCTCATTTTAATGCATCTAGAGCCTGTAATTTTCATGCACCTAGTAACTGTTTTCATGCATGTAGCAAATTTCGTGCACCTACTGCTCGTTTTCACGCATTTAGAGTAATTTTAGTGTACAAATTAAATTTATGTACATTAAGTACATATTTTTTTAATATAATCAATAAAATTTGTACAGTTACTGCAAATATTTTGCTTGAATAAACTAAACTAATGGTAAATGATCCAACAAAACTTTCGATACAAGATTTGGTGGAGATTTAGTGAGGGTTCTCACGGTTCTCATTATGTTAGTGGTTCTCACCGGATCCTGACCCTATATATATATATATATATATATATATATATATATATATATATATATATATATATATATAAATAGTATTAATAGGCAAGGCAAAATAGAGGACTATTTACATTTTTCATGTGTGTATAATAAATTCGAGAATAATTTACAATCTAGATAAATAAATTAACATGTCTTAATATCAAGAAGAATACCTCTTTAATTATTCAAGAGAAGAGCAATTTGACCATCTCTATTTGTTTAAGTGTTCTACTTATTTATATTGTCTTTTGAACTCCTCTCAGTAACCTTTATCTTTATCAATTGTAAATTGTAACATATATATTCATATCACAATAATAAATATAAAAGCAAATGAAAAGATGGCTACTTAATGGCTACTTATTGGCTACAAATGCACCATGCATGCATTCAAGAATCATTCGGTCAAAACTTTTTACTCATGAACTTCCCATCTCCATATATATATATATATATATATATACATATATATATATATATATATATATATATATATATATATATATATATATATATAGAATTAGGATCATGTGAGTCCACCCTATCTTTTTGAGTCCGTGAGTCCAGGATACAATATCACAAGTTATACTAAACAGTATCACGGGTTATACTATACAATATCACACCACTGAACATAAATTTCGCCCACTATTACTAACTTTTTTTTCGCATACTTTTTTCACACCAATTGATTCCGGTATCGAAGCTCCAACAAACACCATCATTCTCTCGCCCTTGCATGCCGGAAAGTCATTATTATCGGCGTTTCACCGGAGTTTATTGTATATAGCTTCTTTTATCCTAATTCTTCTCTACTTAGAATCTTTGCCTCCGGCATTCTTCTTCATAACCAACGACGAGACCCCTAATTTAGTAATAAAATTTAAATTTTTTATTGTGATTGGTGGTGGTGTGAGCTCCGAGTAGGAATAATGTGTATGGGTGGAGGAATATGGAGATTAGAAATAAAACATTGGATAAATATTGGGTGATGGCAATGGTGGATAAATGTTTGTTTGTGTCATCTATATGCTTGGATTGTCATCGGTATTGGTGGGTGGGTAGTGGTCGTCAACGGCGAGTAGTATGACATAAAATATTTGTAACCCTTTTGTGCTGTTTTTTTTCGTGATATTGTTTAGTACAACCAGTGATATTGTTTTGTATATTCTGTGATATTGTATAGCTGGATTCACGGACTCAAATATTTAGCTGGACTCACCGGATCTCACCTATATATATATATATATATATATATATATATATATATTATATACTATATATATATATATATCATATATATATATATATATAGAATATATATATATATATATATATATATACGTGAGATCCGGTGAGTCCAGCTAAATATTTGAGTCCGTGAGTCCTGATATGAGCCATCCGATCTAAAAAAAATAAAGCGCTGAGATTGAGCCACATTGGTGCCAAACTGGACCAAACAAAACTGTCTCAGCCTCCTACAAAATCATCTTTATTTCTCTCTCTAAAAATCAAACCCAAACCCTAGAAATAACAAAAGTCACTGAACTTCACAGATCTAACAAAATCCCACTAAAATCAAATAATTTCAAATGGATTTCAACTGCACTTCAACTTTCATCATTAATTTGTTCAATAAATTGAATAATTTCACTAGATTTGTCTCCAAAATTCGTACAGGTACAATCGTTTCTCAATTTTCAAATTCCTGCGATTTTAGTATAACTTTTGTGGTATTAAATTTGATTATGCATGTTGATTTTGTTCGAAATTTGTATACTATTGCTTTAAATGTCTAAATATCTTAGTTATACATGATTTTAAATGTTAGTTGGTGATTAAATCGACATATTGAAATAATTAGTATCATCAATTGTAGTTGTCGCCGTTTATTGGATGTTTTATTTGTTTAATATCGAAAATTAAGGTTTCATATTGTTTAATTTTGAAAATTAGGATTTCTGAACTAGTATTTACTAACTGAGTAATGTAGATCTACATGTAGTTATTAAGCACATTCAATAATTTTTTTTACTGTGACAGTCTTTTTACTATGATATTGTTTCTTAATCACAAAATTGGAAGAGTGGTATTCTGCTTGACTATGATATTCTTTGTTAATGGGGGTGATATTGTGCTATATTATTTGTTAATAGTTGTAATATTGGTGATATTCTTTGTTAATTTGATCACTACAACTAAATAATATTACTAGATTTCTCTCAAATCTCACACAACTACATTAATCTTTCACTATTAATGTTTTTCAGATTAGGCTCTTGTACCAGGGAACTACTGAAATTGTTCTCTCGATGGGGATATCTGGCTGCTGTCAAGAAGTATAACAATATCGAACTTGATGCGTGCGATGCCTATGAAATTGAGATTGTTGGCACCAATGTTAGGAATGGATAAGTAATTTCAGCAGTATTTAATGTTTTTATTTATAGAGTAACTGATTATGGACAAGACAATTATGATGATGATGATGATGATGGATGTGACACCCTCAAATTTGCGGAAAGAAAAAAAATAATTATTTAAATACATAACGAAGGTGTCATAAATAAAAAGGGTCATTACAAAACGGAAATAATATTATACAATAAAAGTATCTGAAACGGGAGACATATCTCCCGTATAAATACAGAAATAAAGAGTGTATAATAATATACAATCTAAGAACCGAATATAGGTCCAAGGTAATACTTCGCTCGCTAGCTCGTCAATGTACCCCAAATATGCATTCACCACCTGTTCGACCGTATTAAATATAAACACGGAAGCCACAGTCAGTGGGGAGTAACTCCGAGTTCTCCCAGCAACGAAATGTCGAGTTTAATGAAACATGAATAACATAAAAGCAATGTATATGGAAAATACAAAACTTAAACATATATGATATGCTTTTCATGTTATGAAACAGATAACTAACAAATAACCTAGCATGTGAAAGCTATCATGTGAAAACCGATAATAAACTATGACTCGAGGTAGGGAAGCTGGTATGCTAGCTCAGAGGTTCCTCTCAGAAACATGGCCGTGATACACTCAAACCCTAATCAACACGTAATCATGTGAATCAGTTAACAACCGTTAATCCAAACTCTATCAATCCTAGCCGGCTTGCATCTCACCTTCTAGAACTCATAGAATCATACAAACATGAAAGACTAATACTTCTACAAACCGGCATAAGTTCTTAGCCCAGTCAATAGTCGACTTCTGTAACTCGAGGCTATACCACAAGGTAGGAAAACATCCTAGTCCTAGACTGATCAGACCTAGCGACAACAGCTATTCCATTCCCCTTCCCATGACATAACCGTACATGAGAAACTCTACTAGGCGACCCCCTAAGCAGAGATGGCTAGTACTTAAGCTGGCTCCATTCCCAAAGTGGAACTCTTAGGCAGCCATGCCCCGACTTGGAGATAAACCCCCAGGCCGTGACACAAAGCTATCAGCTGTGAACTATATACTCGTTAAAGATAGTAAGGCCTATCGATGTCATGGTCCAAGATACTCATTTAGAATTAGAATGGTCAAGACGCCATATACTCATAATTCTCTATGGGTACTTAGTCAACACGACACCAACCATTTAATAAAACAGTCACGGAAAAACTTCCTATCATGTGACTAATTGCATATAAATCATAATCAAATATCATATCGCCTCATATCTACTAAGGCTAATTCATTAATTAAATACACCTTACTTGAAGACAAATCCCCGACCCGAGTCCCGCGACGGGTCATCAGTCAAAACGGGGCTGACTAGATCTTAGTTTGACCAAACCCGTTTGGTCAAACCGGCTAGAAACAGATTCTTTATCACATAGACATAAAATCAACATATTCATTACATGTTATATTATTAAAACTTCTAACATGTGAATTATTAAATTTTACTAAAACCCGCTTGACTTAAAGGATATGAAATTTACTATAATCTCGTATTATAATTTCTAACATGTGAGAAATAATAATTTT
>JAIUZE010032190.1:0-13221 GCA_022085475.1 Heliosperma pusillum | reverse complement strand
TCTCATGGAAGGGTATGTCATGGGACGGGGGGAAACGGAATAGCTGTTGTCGCTAGGTCTGATCAGTCTAGGACTAGGATGTTTTCCTACCTTGTGGTATAGACTCGAGTTACAGAAGTCGAGTATTGACTGTACTAAGAACTTATGCCTGTTTCTAGACGGATTGGTCTTTCATGTTTGTATGATTCTATGAGTTCTAGAAGGTGAGATGCAAGCCGGCTAGGATTGATAGAGTTTGGATTACCGATTGTTAACGGATTCACATGATTACGTGTTGATTAGGGTTTGAGTGTATCAGGGCCATGTTACATGGTAACCGCTGAGCCAGCATACCAGCTTCCCTACCTCGAGTTATATTTTATTATCGGATTCACATGATAGCTTTCATATGATAGGTTATATGTTAGTTAACTGTTTTATAACATGAAAACCATATCATATATGTTAAGGTTTTGTATTTTCTATATACATTGCTTTTATGTTTTCATGTTTCATTAAACTCGACATTTCGTGGCTGGGAGAACTCGGAGTTACTCCCCACTGACTGTGGCTTCCGTGTTTATATTTAATGCGGTCGAACAGGTGGTGATGCATATTTTGGGGTACATGACGAGCTAGCGAGCGAAGTATTTTACCTTGGACCTATATTTGGTTCATAGTTTGTATATTATTAGATACACTTTTATTTCCGTATTTATACGGGAGATATGTCTCCTGTCTTGTATATTTCTTTTGTAGAATTTTATTCCGTATTGTAACGAACCTTTTTATTATGTAATGACACCTTCGTATTGTATTCGTATCTTTTATGTATTTAAAATATTTTTTTTTCTTTCCGCAAATTTGAGGGTGTCACAGTTGGTATCAGAGCTATTTTGCTCCCGACGCACGTTTGTGTACCCTTGTATAAATAACTTGACCTTAATAAATAATAAACCGTGAGATAGAAGGGTAAGATGGGTAGATTAGGATTTATGTTGTAGTCTCTTTGTTCTTGCTAAATGATAAGTACTAATCTGTGTTTTCATTTTGCAAGATGCCTCCGAGGATTGACAACACTATTTTAGCAGCTCTTACCGTAATTATCCAAAACCAGCAAAATCTGCAAAACCAGCAAGCTAATCCGATTCCTACTCCTGTTCCTGATCGGAGAGACACGGGAGTTATACGTGGGTTGCTTCACAGCTATCGAGGAGTCAAGCCAAAACCTATGATGGCGAAGTTGATCCCGTTAAACTTTCGGTGTGGTTACGAGAGATGGAGAAGAGTTTTTCTCTTTACGATGTCCTTGAAGAGGACAAGGTCCGTCTAGCTTCTCACTTCTTAGAGAAGGAAGCGGATCAGTGGTGGACTCTTTCAGGTCCTACCGCTAAGTTGGAGCCTAATTTCGGGTGGACTCGTTTCCGTGAGCTCTTGGAAGCGAGGGTTTATCCCGATGAGTTGAGACAACAAAAGTTGAAGGAGTTCATGGATTTTAAACAAGGACTTCTTTCTGTTCAGGAGTTTACTACCAGGTTCAATGAGTTGGCTCATTATGCCACTCGTCTTATTAGGGTAGAGGAAGACAAGGCTTTCTTTTATCTGGGAAAGCTTTCTCCCCAGATAAAGGGGAAGATTAGTAGAGGTTCCACTTCCTTTGTCTCGATCTATAATGATGCCATCTGGGCGGAGAGTTCTATCAGGGAGATTGCCGAGGAAGCTCGTGCTTCTTATGTTGCTCCTAATGCCTTTGGCAAGAGACCTTTATATCCTTCATCTCGACCTTCCTTTTCTCCCTCTTTTCCAAACAAGAGGAGAAACTTTCAGGGTGGACAAGCTAATCAGAGAAACCGTCCCTTTATTCCGAGCAACAACAACGATCTTAAAGATCGTATGTGCTTTCGGTGCAAGAGGCCTATTCATCCGGGTGTTGGTTGCTTCAACAAGCCACTAGTATGTTTTAATTGTCAAAAACCGGGGCACAGGTTTAATGAATGTCCCGAGAGGAAGAAGACGGTTTCTACACCGGTTATTTCTGGGCGACCTAAGGGTCGTATTTTTATTATGAGCCGTGCTGAGGCGGATGCCCAACCCGATATTGTGACGGGTATGTTCTCGATTTATGATTTACCGTGTTTAATTTTATTTGACACGGGAGCTTCTTTATCTTTTATTTCCATGAGACTATCCGATAAGTTACCGCTTAAAGCTTCAGTAGGAGAAACTACTCCTATATCGTTACCATCCGGAGAAGTATTTTCATGTTCTTATCTTCATTCCGACATTCCAATATCCATAAATGGATCTATTTTTCCGGCGAATCTTTTACGTTTTCCTCTTGAAGAGTTCGATATTATTTTGGGCATGGATTGGTTATCTACTTATCATGCTCGATTCGAGTGCCGTGATCAGAAAATTATTCTTAAAAGTTCTTTGGGTGCTCGTATTTCTTATCAAGGGGTTAGAAAGCAAGCTAGTGTGAAGTTAATCTCAGCTATGAAAATGTTGAATGTTTTAAAGAAGGGTCATCAAGCATTTCTATGTGTAGTGACTACTTCCGATTCTTCCCTTCCTTCTTTAAAGGATGTTCCTATTGTTCGGGAATTTCCCGATGTATTTCCAGATGAATTACCCGGGATTGCTCCTGAAAGGGATGTTGAATTTTCTATTGATCTAGTTCCTGGAACTGGACCAATTGCCAAAGCTCCTTACCGTATGGCTCCTTCTGAATTGAAGGAGTTGAGAATTCAACTTGATGATTTAATTGAGAAAGGTTTTATTAGGCCTAGTGCTTCTCCTTGGGGTGCTCCCGTATTATTTGTCAAGAAGAAAGACGGTTCTATGCGGATGTGCATCGATTACCGTGAATTGAACCGTGTTACCATCAAAAACAAATATCCTCTCCCTCGTATTAATGATCTTTTTGACCAGTTACGGGGTGCTTCTATTTTTTCCAAGATTGATCTTAGATCGGGTTATCATCAGATTCCCGTTCGGGAAGCAGATATTCCGAAGACTGCTTTCAGCTCGCGGTATGGTCATTTCGAATTCAATGTGATGCCATTCGGTTTGACTAATGCTCCAGCTATATTCATGGATCAGATGAATCGTACCTTCCGGGAGTATCTTGATAAATGTGTGGTGGTATTCATTGATGACATCTGATCTTTTCAAATCTAAAGGAAGAAATGCTATTTCATCTCTCGAACCATTTTGGGTGTTCTTCGACGCCAAAAAAAGTGGTATGCTAAGTTCCCAAATGTGAATTCTGGTTGCCCGAGGTATCTTTCCTTGGTCATGTCATTTCCAAAGACGGTGTTATGGTCGATCCAGCTAAAATTGAGGCGGTTGTGGATTGGAAAAGTCCGAAAAATGTGACCGAGATACGGAGTTTCCTTGGTTTAGCGGGTTATTATCGTCGGTTTGTGCAAGATTTCTCCAAATTAGCAAGACCGATGACTCAATTGCTAAAAAAGGAAGCAAAGTATATTTGGACCGATGAATGTGAAGTTGCCTTCTTAGAATTGAAGAAGAGATTGACTACCGCACCGATCTTAACTTTACCAGATGATGAAGCGGAGTATGATGTATATTGTGATGCTTCAAAGCATGGGTTGGGATGTGTCTTAATGCAGAATAGGAAAGTCATTGCTTATGCTTCTCGACAACTCAGGGTTCATGAAGTGAATTATCCGACTCATGATCTTGAGTTAGCAGCTGTAGTACATGCCTTGAAAACTTGGGGACATTATCTTATTGGAGTTCATTGCCGAATTTACACCGATCATAAGAGCTTGAGGTGCATTTTTACTCAGAAGGAATTGAACATGAGGCAGAGAAGGTGGTTGGAGTTAGTGAATGATTATGATGCTGAGTTGATTTATCACGAGGGAAAAGCAAATGTTGTGGCAGATGCTTTGAGTAGGAAGACTAGGCATTCATTAAATGCTCTAGGTACTTTACCCGATGAACTAGTAACCGAATTTCAGAAGCTTCAGATACAGTTCGTTGGGAAAGGATTTGATTATCTTGGTGCTTTGACTGCGGAACCAGACTTCTATCGAGAGATTCGTACTTGTTTACCAGAGGGATGCTACTTTATCGCCATTCGAGCAAAAAATCACTCGGGCAAGCAAAGGATGTGTGGTGGATGGAGAATGGATGGCTACCTTCGTTACCATGGTCGAATGTATTGTTCCGAGAAGTGCCGAGTTGAGGAAGAGAATACTTGTGAAGCTCACCTTTCTCCTTATTCTATTCATCCGGGCGGTGACAAAATGTACAAAGATTTGAGACCACAATTCTGGTGGCCTAGGATGAAGATTGAAGTGAAGGAGTATGTTAGTAGATGTCCTACTTGTCAAAAGGTGAAGATTGATCATCAAAGACCCGGAGGTTTGCTGCAACCTTTGGAAATTCCTTTGTGGAAATGGGAGTCTATTTCTATGGACTTCGTGATGGCTTTACCTAGAACTTCTAGTGGAAAGAATGCCATCTGGGTTATCGTAGATCGTCTAACCAAGTGTGCCAGATTCGTGCCTATCAAAGAGACTTGGAAGATAGATGTTTTAGCTCGTAGCTATGTGGATGAGATAGTGCGCTACCATGGAGTACCTAAAAGTATAGTCTCAGATCGTGATCCGAGATTCTGTTCCCGATTCTGGACGGCTTTACAAGAAGCTATGGGTAGTAAATTGTTGATGAGCACAGCATTTCATGCCGCTACTGATGGTCAGACCGAGAGGACGATCCAGACTTTGGAAGATATTCTTCGTGCTTGTGCTTTGGACTTTCATGATTCTTGGGAGAAGTGTTTGCCTTTGGTGGAATTTTCTTATAACAACAGTTATCATGCATCTATCAAGATGTCACCATACGAGGCTTTGTACGGTAGGAAATGCCGTAGTCCTGTTTGTTGGGATCAAGTACAAGATGATCATATGTTGAGTCCCGACATTGTTACTGAAACGATCGATCAAGTTCAAGTCATTCGTGAACGAATGAAAGTCGCTCAAGATAGACAGAAATCCTATGCCGATGTTCGTCGACGACCGCTTGAATTTGATGTGGAAGACCGGGTATTTCTTAAAGTGTCACCAATGAAAGGAGTGAAACGGTTTGGAGTGAAAGGGAAGTTGAGTCCTAAATATATTGGACCGTTTCGTGTGCTTCCAAGAGTTGGTCCTGTTGCTTATCGTCTGGAATTACCTTCGAACTTGAGCAAAGTTCATGATGTGTTCCATGTTTCTCAGTTGAAGAAGTATATCAGTGATCCGAGTCATATTATTCAAGAAGAAGTGTTGGACTTGGAACCTAATTTGGCTTTGGAAGAAAGGCCGATTCGTATACTTGAAAGGGCTAACAAACAACTCCGAAACAAGGTGGTGCCTTTAGTTCGTATCCTTTGGCGTTGTGGAAACGTCGAATCAGAAAATTGGGAACCCGAAGCTAAAATGTTAGCTAAATATCCCGAGCTCTTTGCTTGAGGTAAATTTCCTTCTTTCTTTCCTCTTTCTATTCGATTTAACCGTTCGAAGATTTCGTACCTTCTATCGATATTCTTGATGCTGACGAGAACCTGCCGTCCCGTAGATAAGACCCCGTATTTTATTACAAATATAATTTTAACAGTTTTGAAATAGACCTACATATATGTTACGTTCCTTCTTCTAAGTTTCGAGGACGAAACTTTTTAAAAGGAGGGGTGATTGTAACAACCCGAAAAGTACCCAATTTTTCTAGTAAAAATATTTACTAACACTTTTCAGCAGACTTAAGTTTTTAAAATAGAATTTATTGTTTCGAGTCGTATTTTGAAATTTCCGCGTTCGTATTTGGAATTTCTGGGAGATTTCATGAAAAGACCGTTTTTAGTCATCTTTGACTTTTCTTGACTTTTAAGTCGTCTTTGACTTTTCTTGACTTTTTAAAGTCGTCATTGACTTTTCTTGACTTTTAAGTCGTCATAAACTTTTCTTGACTTTTAAGTCATCTTTGACTTTTCTCGACTTTTAAGTCGACTTTGACTTTCGTTGACTTTTCCCGACTCGACTGGTAAGTTGAAGACCGAAATTTTATTTAAAAAAATATATTTTTGATTTATTTTTTATTTAGATTTATTAAGATTTATCATAATTTAATATAATTATTTTGAATTTATTCGGAATTTAAAGAATAACGTTTACGGTTTTAACCGAACGTCATTTAACTATTCCCGACGCATCGTACAGCGCGCAACAAAATCGAAACTCGACTTTGGCATGAGTCACGCGGCCATGTCATCGTTTTCCACTCACGATTGGATATTTTAATTGATTCGATTAAAATAATACAAATATCTTAGATATTTGTTCCTTTATCGATCCGTCAACGGAGATTACGCAAATCGAGCAAAAACAGACCCGAATCACCTCAAACCACACGGCTCCTTAAAGTCCTCTAATAGCCTTGATATTTTGATTACTTTTGATTACAATATCATAATATCTAGATCACTATTCGCTTTATCGATCAATTAACGAAAATTACGCAAAAACGCTCGAAATCAGACCCGTTTTCTCACCCTTCCACACGGCTCAAAAGTCCTCTAATAGGACTTGATATTTCATTACTTTTGAATACAATATCTTAATATCTAGATATTTGGTGTAATTAACTTTATCGTTAATTATATTTAATCGTTTACCGTAAAACAATTATTAAACGCGAGTCAATTACGGAACAACAATTTTAAAAACTCGACACCTTTATGTGTCTATAAACACACGGCACACACACACCCCATATGACTCACAAACAACTTTTCATTTTACAACTAATCAAAATAAGATCAAAACCTCACTTTATTTAATCGTTCTTCGTGTTCTTCATCGTTCATCAATCGTTCTTCATCGTTCTTGAGCAAAACCTCCATAAATCCTTCATTTCTTAATTAAATCCTTCCTAATTTATATTTCTAGACTCTCCTCTTCGCTCCTCATCTTCTAGTACGGTTTATTTTCAATTCCGTCAAGATCGTTTTCATCATTTAATTATGGAAAATTTAGTTTAAGTTCTAATAATTGTTTTTCTTGTTAGTTCTTATAGGGGAAGAGTTTGAAGACGAATTTGGGGACTCTTATATTTTGGGTGAAGACTAGTAGAAGGGTTTTCTTAATTATTACTTCTTATTATTTTGTGCTAAGTGGGTTTTGCTAGCTAAGGTAACGATTCCGATTTACTCGACGAATTAATGTCACATAGCCTTAGTTTTGTTTTTATAGGTTTTAGTTTATGTTCATGTTATGGTTATTTAGGATTTAAGTTAGTAACATAGCCTTTAGTTTTATTTATTTGGATTTTGGTTCATCTTTATTTTTGGTTCATGTTTTATGATTTATGGATTTTTAGTTAGTAATATGTTAAGTAGTAATTATTATGTTGTTTTATGATTTTTATGGTGTATGGAATTTTTGTGATGTTTGATGATTTTTGATGATTTTATGTTGTATGAATTTTTATGATGATTTAGTGTTCTTGATGATTTTTAAGTGGTAGTGAATTTTTATGTTGATTTATTGTTCTTGATGAATTTTTATGGTTTTTCATAAGTTATGATTTTTATGTTGTTTATGAACTTTTAACAAATTTAGTGTTCTTGAAGAATTTTAATGATTTTTACTAAGTTATGATTTTTTTATGTTGTTTATGAAATTTTAACAAGTTTAATGTTCTTGACAAATTTTGATGATTTTTAATAAGTTATGATTTTGTATGAATGTTGTTAAAATGGTTGTTTGATGATTAAAAACATGTTGGAAGTGATTTGGTGTTGTTGTTGGTGAACCGTGGGGGTGGCAGCCAGACCGGACCAAACAGACCGGTCCAGGCCGGTTCAGACCGGTCTGGGTTGGTCCATGGTGGGTCCGGGTTTTGGTCTTTGGGTTGTGTCGATGTTTGATTGATTGGTTGTTGTTTTAACGGGTTTTAAATATGTTAAAGCATGCGGGAAATATTAGGAAACGGTTTTTAGTAAAATCGAGTCAAAGGCCAAAACAGCCCCATTTCTGTCCGTGAGGCCAAAACAGGCCCATGTGGGTCCGGCCCATTTCAGCCCGTGGGTCCCACCTTGGGACTCGTGTCGGTTTTTGAGTTATCGTCATTTTTATCGTGTTTTGTAATATTTAGCAAGTGGGAAATTTTAATAAGTAAAATATTTAATTAAAAAGGTTTTTCATAAAATTATTATTTCTCACATGTTAGAAATTATAAGACGGGATCGTAGTTTAATTTGTTATCATTTAAGTTAAGCGGGTTTTGGGTATAATATGATAATTCACATGTTAGAAGTAGTAATAAAATAACATGTAATGAATAGGTTGATTTTATGTCTATGTGATAAAGACTCTGCTTCTAGCCGGTTTGATCCAACGGGTTTGGTCAAACTAAGATCTAGTCAGCCCCGATTTGACTGATGACCCGTCGCGGGACTCGGGTCGGGGATTTGTCTTCAAGTAAGGTTGTATTTAATTACTGAATTAGCCTTAGTAGATATGAGGCGATATGATATTTGATTATTATTTATATGCAATTAGTCACATGATAGGATGTATTCCCGTGACTGTTTGTTTATAGGGTTGGTGTCGTGTTGACTAAGTACCCATAGAGAATTATGGATATATGGCGTCTTGACCATTCTAATTCTAAATGGGTAGCTTGGACCATGACATTGATAGGCAGGTACTGTCTTTAACGAGTATATGTTCACTTGTTGATAGCTTTTGTGTCTCGGCTTGGTGGGTTTATATCCAAGTCGGGGCATGGCTGCCTGATCCGTTTTGGGACTGGAGCCAGCTTAAGTACTAGCCATCTCTGCTTAGGGGGTCGCCTAGTAGAGTTTCTCATAGACGGTTATGTCATGGGACGGGGAACGGAATAGCTGTTGTAGCTAGGTCTGATCAGTCTAGGACTAGGATGTTTTCCTACCTTGTGGTATAGCCTCGAGTTACAGATGACTATTGACGGTGCTAAGAACTTATGCCTGTTTGTAGAAGTATTGGTCTTTCATGTTTGTATGATTCTATGAGTTTTAGAAGGTGAGATGCAAGCCGGCTAAGATTGATAGAGTTGGGATTACCGATTGTTAACTGATTCACATGATTACGTGTTGATTAGGGTTTGAGTGTATCATGGCCATGTTTCTGAGAGGAACCTCTGAGCTAGCATACCAGCTTCCCGACCTCGAGTTATAGTTTATTATCGGTTTCACATGATAGCTTTCACATGCTAGGTTATTTGTTAGTTATCTGTTTCATAACATGAAAAGCATATCATATATGTTTTAGTTTTGTATTTTCCATATACATTGCTTTTATGTTATTCATGTTTCATCAAACTCGACATTTCGTGGCTGGGAGGACTCGGAGTTACTCCCCACTGACTGTGGCTTCCGTGTTTATATTTAATGCGGTCGAACAGGTGGTGATGCATATTTTGGGTACATGACGAGCTAGCGAGCGAAGTATTTTACCTTGGACCTATATTCGGTTCATAGTTTGTATATTATTAGATACACTTTTATTTCCGTATTTATACGGGAGATATGTCTCCCGTCTTGTACCTTTCGTTTGTAGAATATTATTTCCGTTTTGTAAATGATCCTTTGTATTTAGACACCTTCTTATGTATTTAAATTATTTTTTTTTTCTTTAAGCAAATTTATGATGGGTGTCCACAGTTTGTGGTATCAGAGCATATTGGTCCGACGAACGTTTGTTGTACCCTTGATAAATACTTGACCTTAATAAATAATAAACTGGTGAGATAGAAGGGTAGGATGGGTAGATTAGGAATTAAGTTGTAGTCTATTTGTTTATGCTAATTGTTAGGAGTAACTTAATTTGTTTTGTTTCTTATGAAGACGGTTGGACCTCGTGTAGAAGAGTTCGTTGTTACTGCCAACCAGGTCCCTCCTCATAAAGAAGACAATTGCCAAGAAGGCTATGCTTGGGTGGCTAGCCAAATTGCTAGGAGCAATATTACGCCTTATGGTGGAATATGTGTTACCTAGAAGGAGTATCCTCTACCGAAGACTTGAAGATTTATAAAGCCTAATTGAAGTGAATTCTTTCTTCATCTGCGAATTCTCTCGTCCTTATAATATTATGCCCTCTTCTTTCTATCTAGGGGCTTCTTTCTCTTCCAACCTAGTTACATTTTGGAAATTTCTCTTAATAGTTCCTCCATTATACCATTGGTATTCTTACCTTCCTCTTGTAACATTGGTATGGATGTCACCCCATTGGTATGCGGTATATTAGTCTTAGTCGGAAGAACTTTGAATTTTGTGGAATATTAGTGTTTGTTAGAATGAACTTGTGATTTGAGGAAAATGTTATAGATCTAATTTCACCCTATGGTGGTGCGAGTTGGTATCCTTGAGGAAGGTGTGATAAAATATGTTTAAAGATTTTAATGCTAGATGCTTGTCCTGAATTGTGTGTAAATAGTGCATGATATTCGATGGTGTAAGATCGAATGAGTTGGCTATGACTTCTTAACTCATTAGTAATTTAGTCTTTTGGACTTAGAAGTGTAGCATTGGTTTGAAGACCATGCTTATGATATGTCTATTTTGGAGTAAATAAGAAGTTTCGAATATGGTACTTAACCATCTTATTAAACTAGTTTCATGTTTAGATGATTATAAGGATTTGAGGATAAACTTGAGATGAAATTCTCCTAGTGGTTTTAGACTATGAAAACTTGAAGTTGCAATATCTTTTGCGGATCGAAATAAGCTTAATAATAGTTGTAGTTGTGGTTAGAAAATTTAGTGATTTTAATGTTACTTGAGAATTTGTTGTCGTTAAAGGTTGGACCCTAACGGGAATTAATACTTTGTGGAATTTGGATTTGATGACACAACTTGAGGAATATGGACATAAGCGACAACCGATGTATTGAGAGTTTGGAAGAGATAAATAAATTAATTACGGTCACATTGCCCTATGTTTGGCAAACGTGAAGTGAATCGAGTTTTGTGTGACTAATCCCTTTGAGGTTTCGAGATTCAACTTTGGAGGATGAGAGGATTCATTGTAAATAAGTTGAGGTAATGAATTTTTGGAATAAATGGGATTAAAGGATTTCATAGTAAGTCCTTTGCTTTGTGGTTGTTAGCGGTTTTGTTTCCTTAATTATAAATATTTTTGATGGTGATTTCCAATAATAGTTTCGATGGACCTTAGAAGATTTTTAGTGAATTGGAATAATTGGGAGTTGCTACTCGGTGTGGCATGCTTATGAAATATCTTGGTAGGAATCCGATGATTGAAATGTTGAGGATATATTGCACTCCCTTGAGGACTAGTTTACTTGTACAGTTAGTATTGTCGAGTGACTATCGACATTAGAATTTTCATAGAGGGAAGATAGTATTGGGGTTCACCCTTCGTTCTTCTTTATTCTTTCCTTCTTTCTTTCTTCTTTCTATTCGATTTATTCTTTCGAATATTTCGTTCCTTCTATCAATTGTCATCTCGTATAGATAGGATATTAGAAGCTTTAGTTAGAAGCTTTAGGTATAGATAGTAGTGTTATTACTTTTACTATAGAATTTTTGAATTAAAAGCTTTTAGAAATGTTTTATGATTTCAAGTATTTTACCGTCAAGGAGTGTTGAGACTTGTTATTGGAGACGGTCGATAACTAGTTTTCTCATTTATTGATGCGAAAATGTATCTTTTAAAGTCTTTGATTTGGACGACGAGGTTTTTGACGGCCGACGAGAACCTTCCGTCCTATTGATAAGACCCTATATTCTTATTACAAGTATATTTTTAACAGTTTTGAAATAGACCTACATATATGTTACTTTCCTTCTTCTAAGTTTCGAGGACGAAACTTTTTAAAAAGAGGGGTGATTGTAACAACCCGAAAAGTACCCGATTTTTCTAGTAAAAATATTTACTAACACTTTTCAGTAGAACTTAAGTTTTTAAAATAGGAATTTTTGTTCCGAGTCTTATTTTGAAATTCCGCGTTAGTATTTGGAATTTTTGAGAGATTTCATGAAAAGACCGTTTTTAGTCATCTTTGACTTTTCTTGACTTTTAAGTCGTCTTTGACTTTTCTTGACTTTTTAAAAGTCGTCATTGACTTTTCTTGACTTTTAAGTCGTCCTAACTTTTCTTGACTTTTAAGTCATCTTTGACTTTTCTCGACTTTTAAGTCGACTTTGACTTCCCGTGATCTTTCCGACTCGTCTAATAAGTATGAAGACCGAAATTTATTTAAAAAAAATAAATTTTTGATTTATTTTTATTTAGATTTATTAAGATTTATCATAATTTAATATAATTATTTTGAATTTATTCGGAATTTAAAGAATAACGTTTACGGTTTTAACCGAACGTCATTTAACTATTCCAGACGCATCGTAATGCGCGCAACAAAATCGAAACTCGACTTTGGCATGAGTCACGCGCCCATGTCATCGTTTTCCACTCACATTAGATATTTTAATTCTTTTGATTAAACTAATAGGAATATCTTAGATATTTTCAGCTTTATCGATCCGTCAACGGAAATTACGCAAATCGTTTACAAAACTGACCCGACAGTCACCATATCACACGGTGTTTCCTCTCTCTTTGACCTTGATATTTTCTTTCTTTTCATTACAATAACATAATATCTTGATATTTAATTCAATTAACTTAATATCTAATTAATTACGGTAATATAATGATTATACCGGGTCAATTCCATAACAACAATTTCAAACCCAACTCACTATTTTGCTCTATAAACTCACGGCTCACACACTCCACTTTACTCACAAACAACTTTTCATTTTTCAACAAATCAAATTAAGATCAAAATATCACTTTCTTTAATCGTTCTTGAGCGTTCTTCGCGTTCTTCATCCGTTCTTCATCGTTCTTGAGCAAAACCTTCATAAAACCTTCATTTCTTAATTAAATCCGTCATAACTTATATTTCTAGAATCTCCTCTTCGCTCTCCATCTTCAAGTACGTTTTATTTCCAATTCCGACAAAATCGTTTTCAACACTTTAATTATGGGAATTCATATTTTAAGTTCTAATAATGTTTTTCTTGTCATTTCTTATAGGGGAAGATTTTGAAGACGAGTTTGGTGACTCGTATATCTTAGGAGAAGAATAGAAGACGGGTTTCTTATTTCTTAGTTCTTATATTTTGGTGCTACTTGATTTTGTGCTAGCTAAGGTAACGATTCC
>JAIUZE010032186.1:0-12064 GCA_022085475.1 Heliosperma pusillum | reverse complement strand
GTGCGGTTCATTTGATCCATAAAAATAGCAGGAGCATTCGTCAATCCAAATGGCATTACTTTGAACTCATAATGGCCATACCTCGTACTAAAAGCGGTCTTTGGAATATCAACATCTCTAACCGAAATTTGATGATAACCCGATCTCAAATCAATCTTCGAAAAAGTAGAAGCACCCTTTAATTGATCAAACAAATCCTCGATTCTAGGTAAAGGATACCTATTCTTGATTGTAATCCGATTCAATTCACGATAATCGATACACAACCTCATAGAACAATCCTTCTTCTTCACAAAAGGACGGAGTCACCCCAAGGAGAGGCCCTTGGTCGCATAAAGACCTTTGTTCAATCATATCATCCACTGCTTTTTTCTTAACTCTTTTCAATTTAGAAGAGCCATACGATAAGGAGCTTTGGCAATTGGACCAGAACCGGCACAAGATCAATTAGGATTCAACATCACGCTCGGAGAATCCGGGCAATCTTCGGGAAGATACATCAAGGTAACTCCGCAATAAGGCACATCTTCAATACTTGGCAAAGAGGTATTTGAAGAAGTCACAACACACAAGAATGCTTGGTAACCTTTTCTAACCATACTTACCAACTTTAAAGCGGAAATTAAAGACACACCTTTACGGGGATGAGATCCCTTATAGGTTACTCTAACACCTAAAGGACTCTTTAAGAAAATCTTTTGATCATGACACTCGAACCTAGCATGATACATAGCTAACCAATCTATACCTAAAATAATATCGAACTCTCCTAGAGGAAACTTAAGGAGATTAGCGGGAAAGATAGAACCCGAAATAGAAATAGGTACATTTGGATAAAGGGTTGAACAAGAGATAATATCTCCGGATGGTAAGGATATGGGAGTATCCTCACTAGATGTAGGCTTGATTGCTAATTTATTAGCATAGGTTGATGACACAAAAGACATTGAAGCACCGGTATCAAATAAAATAAGACACGGTTGCTCTAAAATTGAGAACATACCCATAATAATCTCGGGATGAGCGTCGGCTTCGGCACGTCTCATGACAAAGATTGAACCCTTAGGTTTAGGAGGAGGAGGCAACTTTCGGTCGGGGCAATCCTCGTAACGATGACCACCCTTTTGACAAAAGTAGCATACATAAGGTCGGTTGTTACATGTTCTACCGGGATGTAGAGGAAGTCTACAACCGTCGCAAAAGCGACCTTTAGCTTGAGCTTGAGAAGTATAAGGCCTATGAGCCACATTTGAAGTAGCTCTAGGAATAAAAGGAGCAGGATTCCTTGTATTAGCATTGGAAGAAGGATTAAACCTCCTCTTGTTAGCATAGGAATTAGAAGAAGACGGAAAAAACGGCCTCTTCCCGAAAGCATTCGGCCTAGGAGCATAAGAAGGAGAGGGATTGTTCATTCAAGCTTCATCCCTAATAGCCTTCATTGAATTTTCAGCCCATAAGGCATCATCGTAGAGATCTCCAAAGGACGCAGTACCCCTTCTCACCTTACTTTGAAGCACGACATTCAGCTTATTTCGATAATAGAAAGCATGATCTTCATCATCACGAATAAGCCTTGGCGCGAAATGCGCGAGCTTATTAAACTCCGTCGTAAAATCTTGAGCGGATAGGTTGCCTTGTTTAAAATCGATGAACTCCTTAAGCCTTTGCTGTTTAAGCTCCTTAGGGTAAAACCTACCCTCCACAAGAGCTTTAAAGCAAGCCGAGTTGAAGTCCTCTTCAAGAGTTGCGGTGGCACTTGTGATAGCCCACCAGTTGTCGGCTTCCCTCACCAGAAAGTGCTTGGCAATCCTCACCTTGTCCTCTTCTCGGACTTGGTAAAGATCAAACTGCTTTTCCTTCTCACGGAACCAGTCGGATAGCTCCGTAGGATCCGGTTCTCCACCATAAGGCATGATCTTACTCCTTGCAATTTGACCCGCCACCCATGCATAACCACCTTGTTGATTGTCCTCCCTTCTAGGGTGAACTTGGTTGGCATTAGCTAAAGCGGCATCTTGCTGATTTTTCAGCACTTGAGCAAGAGCCTCCATCATAACATTCTCAGCTCCACTTGGTCTAACCATCTTCATAAGAAACAAAACAACTTAAGTTACTCCTATCAATTAGCATAAACATATAGACTACCAATTAAAATCCTTAACTTCTACCCAGCTCTCTCATTTATTATTTCATGGTCAAGTAGTTTAAGTTAGGGTTCACGTGTGTGCGTCGGGAGCGATCAAAGCTCTGATACCAACTGTGACAACCCTCGCGAATGCGGAAATATAAAACATACAAGCATGTGAAATAATATGCGGAAATACGGTATTTTAAAAACCTTTAAACATGCAAGATATATATAACACGAGGTGTGTCAAAATATTACAAACTAAGTACGGAATATACAACAAAGAGACGGGGTCTCTTAAAATGTTAGCAAAGAACAAGTGTTTACCAAAACTAGCTACTATCGTCTAGAGGTGAACTTCCAGGGACAACGCCCGCTAGCTCACACCCGAACCCCAAAATGTCATATCCAAAAAGTCATCCAATGCAAGCAACCTGTTCATCCATGAAAAACATGAATGCCACAGTCAGTGGGGAGTAACTCCGGGTTCTCCCAGCCATATCACATCACACGTACATATAAGGAAATACAAAAGTAAAATCATGCATATATAGATATCCATGTGAGTTACGATAAGAATAGATAGGCAATTCTATAAATGATGATAAGGACATAAGAGGCACAAATCCGAATCCATCATGCTATTCAAAGACTCGGGAAAGACACTCTTAGGCAATCGAATAAGCTCACTAGGGCTTGCATCTCACCATTAGCGGTATAAGATTGATAAGATTGAGACTCAACAGACAACCCAGTCAAGTCATGCGATGATTACAATAAATCCAACATATTATCATCCATTCACAAACCAAGGCAATGACGGTGTCCAATCATGCAATGACCATGAACAATATCATGAAATCACGCATTCAAGAACGACACAAGACGACAACTCTCACGGTAAATGAAACGCACTAGCATCGTGTACATGACAAGTATGATTAAAAGGCATCCACGGGATAAAACCTTTCCCTGAAAGCATACACGATAAAACATTTCGCGTATGTAGACTAATTTCCTCCTGGTAGCACGACGATAATAAATATCCGGTCCTAGTCTAAACCTGGCCAGGATCTCGGAATAAACGTGTTCCGATTCGACATGCGATAAAACGTTTCGCATCCAAGACTCGGGCTTATAATAATAAACTGCCGAGTACCCCAAATTCGGTAGATCAATTCACGAAAGAGGCGGAAAAGAGCTCAAGCCTCATAACAAGCGGTACGCTACATGCAAATAACACCACCTCGCAAGTACACAACATTTGACGGCCGGGTCGATCAACGCATAGCGTTCAACTCCCAACAACGTCGTCGTATGCCCACTAACACATGCATTTAAGCAGTAGGATACCTCTCCGTTCCGACATTCCAGCCTTACGAACGGAAAGGTAGCCAAGGGAATGAGAATACAAAGCACAAGACAAAATCGTGCTCAAACCGTAACATATGTAAAAACCGACTCAAAGTGGGAACATATCGAAAACCGTCACAAAACATGTGATACATGCGAAAGAGATATCATATATCCAAAACATGAATATTATAAGACCTTACGTAAAATTATACGATAAACCGATCATGCGAACTATTATAAATTACGAGTTTTAGAAGTCAAAAGAAAACAACACAGCCGTGTTGCAGGCCGGGCAAATGACCGGTGGCCGGTGGGCCGGCTCAGAACACAGGCAAAATCCCAAAAATAGAGAAAAGAGGTCTGGGCCGGTCAGTAGACCGGCGGCCGGTGGACCGGCACTAAACATCACACCAAAATCAAAACTTCCCTACTTATGTGTTCCAGGCCGGTGGGTTGACCGGTGGCCGGTGGGCCGGCCTGGAGCACCTCTTCATGCAAAAACCAAGTTTCTAAATGAGTTACTGGAGTGTTCTCAGCCGGTGGTCAGACCGGCGGCCGGTCGACCGGCTGGGAACACCCCTTCATCCGTGAGCTTCCAAAGCTTAACCAATTCAATCCAAAACTTATATATACTTCTAATAATCATCAACAATCAATATATATCATCAATATTCATCATATAACATCATTCACTAATCATAGCATGGTTTCTAATCTTCCTAATCGTAATCTAATACGATTTCTAGCAAATAAACATGTAAAACACGTAAATGATACCGAGTAACCCTTCACCGTTACCTTTTAGCGACTTCACTAATCGTCAAGCTCCTCTTCTATAAAGAAATAGTCTTTGTCGGGATCTTGGAGGTCACCACCTACAAATAGATCGTAAAAAGATGAATAAAGTTCATCTTGAGAAAGACGGGAAATTTGAAAAGCGAGAAAGACGATGATTTTAACATCAATACGAATAGAGGAAGGTACGGGAAGAAGAATAAGACGAACATACGTAAATTCTATCAAGTAACGAAGAAGTTACGTCAATTCAAAGATCGATATTCAAAGAGGGAAAGTTTCATAAGGAAGAAGGAAGGGTTTTGTGTTTGATTTGGTGTTGAATGAAAAATTCGGTTAAGGAAGGGAGTAGTGTGAGTTGTGTAGGAAAAAGTCAAAGACGGTTTCAAAGTCAAGAAAGTCAAACCCGACTCAAAAGTCAAGAAAAGTCAAACTCGACTTAAGACGGGATTTTCATGAAATCTCGCAGAAATTCCAAATACGAACTCGGAAATTCTAAATTCGACTCGGAACTTAAAATTCTAATTTAAAACTTAAATTTACTGAAAAGATTTCGTAAAATATTTCTACTAGAAAAATAGGGTACATTTCCGGGTGTTACAGTGGTTATACGCTATACATAGTACCGTGGATGCAGTTCGTTATACGCTCTAGTGGTTAGAGGCAGTTCGTTAATCGCTCTAACGGCGTTCATTCTATTCGCTATGCCTTGTTGATTGAATTGGTGACTTTATTGCTATGGATCATGTGTCACTGTTGGGTCGAGTTAGTGTTCATGGTCTAGGGGTTTGTCTAGTTGCATTCATTTGATAATGATGATGTCATAGTAAGTTTGGTTGCACGTCATATTGTATAAATTGCTTCACATGTCATTTATGATTACTGTCTGTTGTTATAGATTGTTATTAATTCAGCCTGTTGTAAACATGACTGGGAGAGCATCTAGTAACTCCCGACTGATTGTCGACCCCCATTCTCAGGTTGAATTGGTTGTTGCTTGTCTGGATGTTGTGCTGGAGAGACTTGTGGCAAGAAGAATAATTTAATTAGGAATTTATTTAAGTTAAGGAATATTAATAATGTATTAGTTTAGTTTTGGATTTGAGTATCGATCCGGATTGGTCAGGTGTTTCCGCAACCTTGACCCTATTCATCTTTGTACTCTGATGGATTATTTATTATTAAGGTATTTCTTTTGTTTTAAAAATCCGGGTTGTTACAACATGCATCATCCATGTGCCGGGATTCATCTAAAAAGGAAAAATTTCAAGCATGCAAATTCCTATGTACTTACTAGTTTTACAAAGAACTAGGCCTAGAAAGATAGAAATGAATCACCTCTTTATTGTGTAAAATTAGTATATTCGTTCACGTTCACTAGAAAGCTTTATCAAAGGTGATAAGGCGGGATGGAAAGTGAGGGCCCCGTGGTGTTAGAAGACACTGTAGGATCGGAATTCCGCCTCTCACCTAAGTAAAAGGAAGGGTCGTCCACTCTTAGCCATGTAACGTAGGAGTAATCATCAAAAAGGTAAGGAAACGAGATGTTTGAGTTCTTATTTGATTTTTTTTTCTTTTTTTTGTTTTGTTTTTGCTTGATTTGGGCGCCTTTTTGGGAGGAAGATAACCTAGCGAAAGGTGTGCGTCGGAGACCAACAATAGGCAACTCCGCGCCATAGCGACATCGAGAGCGACCCCATATGTAGTGAGGGTACTCTCGAAGAACCTAGAAGTCTCCATATGCACTCCCTAAGCTAGGACTAAGGCAAAGATATGCAAAATTTCAAGCTTTTCTTTTCAATTGTGTTTGAACTCAATTTTTGGACTTGTAATGGAAAAACTTCCTTTTTGTCAAATGTAGTGAAATGTGATGATTGGACAATTACATGGCCTCTAGAATCACCTAGGAAAGCGTTCACCAAGGAATTTTCACACCATTGGGATGGTCGAAATGGTAAATGCAAACCCTTGACTAGGCTCTAGGAAACAGTGCAAAAATTATACTAAAAATATACATTAAAGGGTGTGTCAAAATCTATTTTAATAGGCAAAGTGCTAAGCAAACAAAGTATCTACAAGGGCCTATCCAAGCTTGTTCAATTTCCAAATTAGGCATTTAAAGAAGTTCTCCTAAATGCAACTATATGCCATGATCTAGAATTAAGCAACATATATACAAACTAATGCCAATGCTCTAGTAAACTACGTCACAATTAATCTAATGAAACCCCCTAACAGCACATAAGTCACTCAACCACCAATTCATCAAAATCCACATCGCAATCATCAACAATTCCTCCAAACTCCTGATGTGATAAGAAGTAAAGAAAGAAAGAAGGGGAAGGAATAAGAACGATCATACCATGGCGGTCTTCTAAATCCCTTCTATAAGTCTCTTAAGCGATGTGTAGCGGACCTATGTATGGAGGTTAGAAGAAAAAACAATGCAAATATATAAAAACTAAGATATAAACATGCTAATTTTTAGGATTTTTCAAACTTTTTTGGATTTTTGAATGATTTTAAATGCAAAATAAAACATGTTTTTGGAATTTTTCAAATTATCAAAATAATTCCCCATCCCCCACATGGGAACATACATTGTCCCTAATGTATGAAATGGGATTATCAAAAGTAAAGAAATGCGTGTTTTTGGTTTTCAAAAAGGAAAGAACATGTTTTTGGGATTTTTAAATGTTTTGAAAACTAAAAACTTGTTTTTGGTTTTTTTATTTTTGATGAATATTCACAATAAAAACAATATATACAATAGGGTTAGTTATGCAAATGAACTAATTCTATATGAAATGCATGAACTAATCAATATTCCTAAAACTAAATGCAAAGTGATATAATACAAAGTGCATGATCTAAGTAAATGCAACCTAAACTATATGCTAATCTAGAGTCTCGTTGTGGTGGTAATGTGCAAAAATGCAATGCCCCTCATGGGGGTACCTACCACAAGAAAGTCTAGATAAAAAGGAAAACAAGGTGTGCCATATCGGAGTCTCGCCGTGGCGGTAAGGTGCATAAATGCGATGCCCCTCATGGGGGTACCTACCATGGGAAAGTCCCAAAATGGCACCTAAAAGTGCAACTACGTGATGCATGAGAATTATCTAAATGCAATGAATGTGGTTTGTTAATTTGGATTTTCCATAAAGGAGCAAAAAATTGGTGTCCGATGGGGTGGACACCCGCCTCCAATGTTACCAAGGCCAACCAACACTACAATTAAAAATTACAAGTTAAAGGTGCAATTCAAGTCAAACAAAGTGAGAAGAGAAGGAAACGCGCACTAGAGGGGATGGGGTAGATGCTAAACAAGCCACCTAGATACCACTCCAACTCTTCCTAATATCAAACAAAACGCATATCCTCCTATAAAACTCTCCATATCATCCTCAACATTCTCATCCTGCCCACCACCAACACCTTCTTCCCGATCCCCGTGGTCTCCCCTGGTCTCCACTCCGTCAACCCCTATTTGGTTTCCATGGTTGGGAAACAACAAATCATGTTGTGTCCAATTTGGCAAAACCCCGTTCGGGTCGATGTACCCTTGGTTAGCCAACAAGTAATAGATGGTAGGGTCGGGGTGAACATACCCCTTGTACTCAAAGGTGTAGGAGGGAATGTTCACAAAACTGGGTGGGGGATAGGGTGCTTGCAAATGCGGTAAAGGGAAAGGAGGAACAAGCAAGGTCACATGAGGCGTAGTTTGACTCTGTGTAGGTCGGGGTCGGGGTCGAGGTTGCTTGGCGGGCCCTCTCTCCTCTCTAGTGCTACTAGAAGAGGCTCTACCTGCCATCGTCACCAGTAGCAGGTAGCTAGGACTCCTATCCATGGAGTCGCCCCTAGGTACGAAAGGTGGGAGTCTATGACAAGGATGGTAAAAAGGGGTGACATCCTTGATTACCCAAAGGTACCCGTTATTCCGGTCAATCCTAATCCAATTAGAGTGGATTAGGGTAGTCTCATCAAGAAGTGTTGCCCCAGCTAAGGCCTCATATGCCCCATCACTATTAAAGTCCGAGCCAAAATGCTTAGCCAAAAAGGTAACCAAACCCCTTTTGACCACCGTCTGTTTACGAGCCACGGTGGTCTTCCCCAACTTTCTCCACCTCCTAAAGATTTCATGCATGAGGGGAAAGGTGAAGTTTTCCCTCGTCCCTTGCACATTTATGTGCGTTTCTAAGAGGGTGAGGTCTAGCTGGGTCAGGTTGTTCGGTTCTTGCCGACAAAGAAAGGAGCCTGACACTATCCTGTGCCAAAAACGGGGTACGGGGTGGTGAATTAAGAGAGCCGAATTCAGCCGGAAATAGGTCCATACCCTCCCAGTCAAGGCCTCCCAAAGTACGCCCAAATTATACCCTCTTGGCTCCTCGGAATCCCTACTAGAAGGGATTTCTAACCTCAAAATTGCAGCAAAATCATCCATGGGAATGACATGCGTCGTGTTGGCAAGACGGAAAGTGTAGCAAGGTTCTTTTTCAGCATTCACACTAGTATTTATACTACTCATAAATTTAATAGTGAGACTCCGGTTAGAGAGCTCATGCATAGAAAATAGAGTAGACATACCGGTAGCCTCGAAAAATGTTCACATTTGTTCCGTTAAGCCTAAGCCACGTATGATGTCATGGCATAGAAAGATGGTTGGCTCAATTTCTAACCCTTGTATTCCTTCAAAAGTTTGTTGCTGAGCATCCGTCTCGAAGACGACTTCCGGAAAATTCGGAAGTTGCTCTATTTCCAAGTCTTCATCCGTATTCGGGTTGTTGGAACCGCTTCCCCTTCTTCTCTTTTGAGTTCTTGATGTTGTTGCTTTGCCCTTTCCTTTTCCCACCATTGTTGTTCAAATCACAAGCTTTTCCCAAAATGAAAATTTCTAGAAAACTTCCTTAAGACGGTTGCAAATACTTGAAAAGCCTTCACTTAACCCCAAAACCGCTTCCTATTGAAGTAAAAAGCTTGAAAATAACCCAAAAAAAAGATCCCAAATTCGGATTTTTGAAACCCTAGGTTTGAAAATTGAATTTTTTTGAGTTTTTTGTTGTTTAAATGGTGAAAGAATGGCTCTTTTTGTGTTTGTAATTGATAAAAGAGAGTTTTTGTAGCAATTTGGGGAAGATTTGAGGTGGTTTAGTGGAGATTTGAGGGAGATTTGGGTGTTTTAAAGAGATAAAGGATTTTAGGAATTGTGTTTTATGTGGTGAATGAAGAAGATGAAGGGAAGGGATAAGAACGAAGAAAAGAAAGAGAATTCACGGTTAAGGCATTTCACGACCGTGAAATGGAAGTCACAAGCTTGACTTAAGTTTCACGACCGTAAAACTTGCTTCACAACCGTGAAGCAAATTGTCAAACCTTCTGTTTTTTTGGTGTCACTATTTCACGACCGTGAAAACCTTTCACGACTGTGAAACATGTTTCCCGATCGTGAGATGGGTTTCACGGTCGTGAAATGCTTTTCTCGTCATTTCACTTGCCTTGCTTCACTAGTCACGGGCATGAGGCTCATTTCACGAGCGGTTGAACTAAAATTCTTCACTCTTGTTCGATTTCTCGCTTCATCATTTTCATTCCTCCATGTTTCCTTCATTTCATCTTACAAAACAATCACACACCACATTAAATCCCTCCCTCACACTCTCATTGACAAAAATTTGCACCAAAATTTACGAAATTAACTAAGTAATAGGAAATTGATTTAATTAATGATTCAATTAGCAAAAAAAAAATTCATACTCATTATCGTCAATTTAACCAATTTCCATGCAAACTAATATATACTAAGCATTAGTAAATAAGTTAGAAATATATACAAATTTGTGATTCTTGGGGGACTTCACAAAACCCGTTCTTTTTCAAGAATTAATGAAGGGTAGTCGGCTTGAGGTACGAAGCCTTGACTACCCCGATGAAAGAACCTTCTTTGTAGAGCTTGATTCCTTGCCCATTCACCTTGAATTTTTGGCCATCTTTGCTTGCCAACTTGAAATCTCCATATCTCCCCACCTCGGTGATCAAGAATGATCCCGACCACCGGGATTTGAGCTTTCCGGGAAATAACTTGTGTCTCGAGTTAAATGAAAGTACCTTGTCTCCACATTGGAGATCCCTTTTGAGGATCTTCTTGTCAGGAACGAGTTTCGTCTTCTCCTTGTAAGTTCAGGCATTCTCATAGGATTCTAGGCGGAACTCCTCAAGCTCTTGGATTTGGAGAAATCTCTTTTCACCGCTCAACTTGGCATAAAGATTTAGTTCTTTAATAGCCCAATGTGCCTTGTATTCAAGCTCCATGGGCATATGGGAAGACTTGCCATACACCAACTTATAAGGCGACATTCCAATGGGAGTTTTGAATGCCGTCTTATATGCCCATAGTGTCTCGTCGAGCTTTGAAATCCAATCTTTATGGTGCTTTGACACCACTTTTTCAAGGATGGATTTGATCTCTTAGTTGGAGATTTTGACTTTCCCACTAGTTTGGGGATGATACCCCAAACCGGTACGGTGATGGACACCGTATTTAAGGAGTAGTGAGTTAAGTCATTTTTCATGAAAGTGCGTGCCTCTATCACTTATCAAAGCTCTTGGTACTCCAAACCTGGGGAAGATGAGCTTCTTTAGGAAATTGATGACAACTTTGGCATCGTTGGTAGGGGAGGCCACCGCCTCAACCCATTTGGACACGTAGTCTACGGCCACTAGAATGTACCTATTCCCTTTTGAATAAATAAAGGGGCCTTGATAGTCTATGCCCCACACATCGAACACCTCCACCTCGAGAATCCCCCTTTGGGGCATCTCATTCCTCCAAGAGATGTTGTCGGTGCAATGACAAGCATCGCAACATTAGACAAAGTGCTTAACATCATGGAACATAGAGGGCCAACAGAACCCGGATTGAAGTACTTTGGCAACGGTCTTGTTTGCCCCATGGTGCCCTCCATAAGGAGAGGAGTGGTATCTTCTCATGATATCTTCATACTCCCATTGTGACACCCTCAAATTTGCGGAAAGAAAAAAAAATATTTAAATAAATAAAAGATGAGAATACGTTTCTAATAGGTTCACTTTAGTGAAAATCGGTACATTTTAAAACCGGAACCTACTATTAAATATATTCATCATAAGACGGTGTCTTAAATAAAAAGGTTCATAACAAATAAGGAAAAAATATTATACAATAAAAAGTATCTGAAACGGGAGACATGTTTCCCGTATAAATACAGAAATAAAAGAGTGTATAATAATATACAATCCTAAGAACCGAATATAGGTCCAAGGTAAATACTTCGCTCGCTAGCTCGTCAATGTACCCAAAGTATGCATCACAAACCTGCCAACCGCATTAAATATAAACACGGAAGCCACAGTCAGTGGGGAGTAACTCCGAGTTCTCCCAGCCACGAAATGTCGAGTTTAATAAAACATGAATAACATAAAAGAGATGTATATGGAAAATACAAAACTTAACATATACGATATGCTTTTCATGTTATGAAACAAATAACTAACATATAACCTAGCCTATGAAAGCTATCATGTGAATCCGTTAACAATCTATAATACGAGGTAGGGAAGCTGGTATGCTAGCTCAGAGGTTACCGTTAACATGGCCATGATACACTCAAACCCTAATCAAACATAATATCATGTGAATCAGTTAACAACCGGTAATCCAAACTCTATCAACCTTAGTCGGCTTGCATCTCACCTTCTAAGATTCATAGAATAATACAAACATGAAAGACCAATACGTCTACAAACAGG
>JAIUZE010032182.1:0-12034 GCA_022085475.1 Heliosperma pusillum | reverse complement strand
CTTCAACATCTTCCCCTATAAGAAATGACGAGAAAACATTATTAGAACTTAAAACTTGATTTTCCATAATTAAAGTGTTGAAAACGATTTGTCGGAATTTAAAATAAAACGTACTTGAAGATGGGGAGCGAAGAGGAGATCCTAGAAATATAAGTTAGGACGGATTTAATTAAGAAATGAAGGTTTATGAAGGTTTTGCTCAAGAACGACGAAGAACGGATGAAGAACGACGAAGAACGTTCAAGAACGATGAAGAACGATTTATTTGATCTTAAGTTGATTTGTTGTAAAATGAAAAGTTGTTTGTGAGTAAAGTGGAGTGTGTGAGCCGTGAGTTTATAGAGAAAAATAGTGAGTTGGGTTTGAAATTGTTGTTATGGAATTGACCCGGTATAATAATTATATTACCGTAATTAATTAGATATTAAGTTAATTGAATTAAATATCAAGATATTATGTTATTGTAATGAAAAGAAAGAAAATATCAAGGGCAAAGAGAGAAGAAAAACCGTGAGGATAGGAGAGAAAGCGGGTCTGATTTTGAGCGATTTGCGTAATTTTCGTTAACTGATCGATAAAGTTGAAAATATCTTAGATATTCTTATTAATTTAATCAAAAGAATTAAAATATCTAACGTGAGTGGAAAACGATGACATGGGCGCGTGAGTCATGCCAAAGTCGAGTTTCGGTTTCGTTTCGCGCTTTACGATGACTCGGGAATAGTTAAATGATGTTCGGTTAAAAACCGTAAAAGTTATTCTTTAAATTCCGAATAAATTCAAAATAATTATATTAAATTATGATAAATCATAATAAATCTTAATAAAAATAAATTAAAAAATATTATTTTTTTAAATAAAATTTCGGTCTTCAAACTTACAAGGCGAGTCGGGAAAAAGTCAACGGAAGTCAAAGTTGACTGAAAAGTCGAGAAAAGTCGAAGATGACTTAAAAGTCAAAAAAAGTTTAGGACGACTTAAAAGTCAAGAAAAAGTCAATGACGACTTTAAAAAGTCAAGGAAAAGTCAAAGACGACTTAAAAGTCAAGAAAAGCCAAAGACGACTAAAAACGGTCTTTTCATGAAATCACTCAAAAATTCCAAATACGAACGCGGAATTTCAAAATAAGACTCCGAACAAAAATTCCTATTTTAAAAACTTAAGTTCTACTGAAAAGTGTTAGTAAATATTTTCACTAGAAAAATAGGGTATATTTCGGGTTGTTACACTTAGAAATCGATTGAAGACGCTAAAAGGTAACGGTGAAGGGATACTCGATATCATTACGTGTTTCTAATGTGTTTTCTATGTTAGTAATCGTATTTAGATACTCGATATCATTACGCTAAAAGGTAACGGTGAAGGGATACTCGATATCATTACCCCGATATCATTACGTTGTTGTTAGCTGATAATTGATAATGAGAATTGATGATTGATGATGTTAGTTAATGTTTGTTGTATGAAGTTTGAGTTGAAGTGATGATTTTCGTGCATAATATGCCCCAACCGCCCGACCGGCCGACCGGTCAGCTGACCGGCTGGGGAGTGGTTGTATATTATTTATGTTACGTAATATTTTGAGAATGAATTATGTCTCAGCCGGCTGGATCATGCTGATGTTTCATGGTTTTTCAAGTATGACACTGGTGCCAGCTGGGTAGCCGGCAGCCGGTCCCCTTGACCGGCTGGCACACGCTGCCAACTCTTTTGTAATTCTTACTTATGTTTTCATTTATAATATTTCCGATGGTTCGTTTATCGTATAAATTTACATAATGACTTTAAATATTAATGTTTCGAATAGATGATATTCCTTTCTTTTGTATCGCATGTTTTGTGACGGTTTTTCATATATCTCACTTTGAGTCGGTTTTACACATGTTACGGTTTGAGCACCAATTGTTAAGTGCTTTGTACTCTCATTCCCCTGGCTACCTCTTCGTTCGTAAGGCTGGAATGTTGGAACGAGGAGTGTATCTTTACTGCTTGATTGTATGTGTTAATGGGCATATGACGACGTTGTTGGGAGGCGAACGCTTTGCATTGATCGACCCGGCCGTCAAATGTTGTATACTTGCGAGGTGGTGTCATTGCATGTAGCGTACCGCTTGTTATGATGCTTGTGCTCTTTTCCGCGTCTTTCGTGAAGGTTTACCGAATTTGGGGTACTCGGCTTCTATGTATGACCGAGTCTTGGATGCGAAATGTCATCGCATGTCGAATCGGGAAATGTGATTCCGAGAGTCTGGCCAGATTTAGACTAGGACCATATTATGATCGTCGTTCTACCAAGAGGAAATTAGTTTACATATACGAAATGATGAATCGTGTATGCGTTCTGGGAAATGTCATCCAGTGGATGCGATTTTAATCATACTTGCCATGTACACGGTGCTAGTAAGTGTCATTTACTGTGAGAGATGTTGTCAATGTATTTGTACGTTGGGATGGATGATTATATGATTGATTATTTGTGATCGTTGGATGACTTGGCATGGTAGTTTGTCGAGTCTCAATCTTATCAAGCTTATGCCGCTAATGGTGAGATGCAAGCCCTAGTGAGTGTATGGTTGCCTAAGAGTGTCTTCCCCGAGTCTATTTATAATTAGATGCGTACAGTTCATATGTCGAGTGTGACACCCTCAAATTTGCGGAAAGATAAACAAGTAATTTAAATAAATGAAAGATGAGAATACGTTTCTAATAGGTTCACTTTAGTGAAAATCGGTAAATTTTAAAACCGGAACCTATCATTAAATATATTCATCATAACGAAGGTGTCTTAAAGAAAAATGTTCATAACAAAAAGGAAATAATATTATACATAAAAGGTATCTGAAACGGGAGACATATCTCCCGTATAAATACAGAAATAAAAGAGTGTATAATAATATACAATCCTAAGAACCGAATATAGGTCCAAGGTAAATACTTCGCTCGCTAGCTCGTCAATGTACCCAAGTATGCATCACAAACCTGCCAACCGCATTAAATATAAACACGGAAGCCACAGTCAGTGGGGAGTAACTCCGAGTTCTCCCAGCCACGAAATGTCGAGTTTAATAAAACATGAATAACATAAAAGAAATGTATATGGAAAATACAAAACTTAACATATACGATATGCTTTTCATGTTATGAAACAAATAACTAACATATAACCTAGCATATGAAAGCTATCATGTGAATCCGTTAACAATCTATAATACGAGGTAGGGAAGCTGGTATGCTAGCTCAGAGGTTACCTTTAACATGGCCATGATACACTCAAACCCTAATCAAACATAATATCATGTGAATCAGTTAACAACCGGTAATCCAAACTCTATCAACCTTAGCCGGCTTGCATCTCACCTTCTAAGATTCATAGAATCACAAACATGAAAGACCAATATGTCTATAAACAGGCATAAGTTCTTAGCACGACCCATAGTCGACTGTAACTCGAGTCTATACCACGAGGTAGGATATACTTATATATTTTAGCTCAGCGGTTACCCTAATAACATGGCCAAAATACTAAGCACACATCTAGGCTCAGCGGTTACATTTAAAACATGGCCCAGATCCAAAGCACATATCTTAGCTCAGAGGTTACCTTTAAAACATGGCCAAGATACAACTCAACCCTAAACCTAGACTGCGCAGACCTAGAGAAATACGAAGATCCATCGCACCCAAGACTCATCACATGAGTACCCTAAGGAGATCCACCAAAGGGTTGGCTAGTACTTAAGCTGGCTCCATTCCCAAAGTGGAAGCAATTAGGCAGCCATGCCCCGACTTCTAGATCCCAGCCGGAACACCAAAAAAGCTATCAACGGTGAACACATATACTCGTTAATTGTTTAAAGATAGTACGGCCTATTCAATGTCATGGTCCAAGATACTCATTTAGAATTAGAATGGTCAAGACGCCATATACTCAAAATTCTCTATGGGTACTTAGTCAACACGACATATATCATACAATCAAACAGTCACGGGAAAAACTTCCTATCATGTGACTAATTGCATATAAATCATATTCAAATATCATATCGCCTCATATCTACTAAGGCTCATTCATTCATTCATTAAATAAAAACCTTACCTGAAGACAAATCCCCGACCCGAGTCCTGCGACGGGTCATCAGTCAAAACGGGGCTGACTAGATCGTAGTTTGACCAAACCCATTTGGTCAAACCGGCTAGAAATAGAGTCTTAGCCATCGAGGCTTGAACATAAGAATATCACATTCATTTCATGCTATTTCATTCAATTTCTAACATGTGAATTATTAATTCATACGAAAACCCGCTTGACTTAAAGGATATCAAATTAAATTACAATCTCGTATTATAATTTCTAACATGTGAGAAATAATAATATATTAAAAACCTTTTAATTAAATAATTTACTTATTAAAATTTCCCACTTGCTAAATATTACAAAACACGATAAAATAACAATACTCAAAAACCGCCACAAGTCCAAGGGGAAACTCATGGGCTGATTTGGGCCGACAATACACGGGCCTGGACTGGGCCCACGGGCCTGGTTTGGGCCTGTTTTGGGTCGACAATTCTAAAACCGTTTCTTAATATTTTCCCGCATGCTTAACATATTTAAAACCCGTCAAAACAACCACAAAACAATCAAGTATCGACACAAGACCAACGGACCAAATCACGGCCAACCAGACCGGACCTGGACCGGGCCTGAACCGGCCTGAACCGGCCTGGTTTGGGTCGGTTTCCAGCCCCCCAAAACAGCCACCCTACACGGCCCCACCAACCAACAACCCCAAATTATTTCCAACATGTTTTAATTAACAAACAACCATTTTAACAACCAATTAAACCACCATCATACAAAAATCATGATTATGAACAAATCATCCAAATATGTCAAGAACACTAAACATGTCATAAATTCATACAACATAATAATCATAATCATCTATCATGTTACTACTTAAAAACCGTAAATCATAACCAACAACTAAAGTATGTAACATTAATTCGTCGAGTAACTCGGAATCGTTACCTTAGCTAGCACAAAATCAAGTAGCACCCAAAATATAAGAACTAAGAAATAAGAAACCCGTCTACTAGTCTTCTTCTAATATATACGAGTCACCAAACTCGTCTTCAAAATCTTCCCCTATAAGAAATGACCAGAAAATATTATTAGAATTAAAACTTGATTTTCCATAATTAAAGTGTTGAAAACGATTTTGTCGGAATTGAAAATAAACCGTACTTGAAGATGGAGAGCGAAGAGGAGATTCTAGAAATATAAGTTAGGACGGATTTGAATAAGAAATGAAGGTTTTATGATGATTTTGCTCAAGAACGATGAAGAACGATGAAGAACGATGAAGAACACCAAGAACGATTAACGAAAGTATTAAAAAGATATTAAGTTGATTTATTGTAAAATGAAAAGATAAGTAGTGAAATAGAGTGGAGTGTGAGCCGTGTAAATATAGAGGAATTATGGAGTCGGGTTTTGAAATTGATGTTACGGGATTGACTCGGGTTTTATAATTATATTATGGTAATTGTTTAGATATAATTATATATTAAGTTAATTTAAACCAAATATCTAGATATTATGTTATTGTATTGAAAAGAAAGAAAATATCTAGTCCTATGAGAGGGTGAGGGAATAGGCGTGTGAAATGGTAGGAAAACGGGTCTGTTTTAAGCGATCTGTTTTAAGTTGACAGATCGATAAAGTTACAAATATCTTAGATATTATTATTAGTTTAATCAAAAGATCAAAAGATCTAAAGTGAGTGGAAAAAGATGACATGAGGCGTGTGACTCATGCCAAAGTCGAGTTTCGGGATTTAAGATGACTCGGGAATAGTTAAATGACGCTCGGGTTTAAACCGTAAAACCTTCTCTTAAATTCCGAATAAATTCAAAATAATTATATTAAATTATCATAAATTCAAATAAATCTTAATAAAAATAAATTACATTTATTATTTTTCAAATATAATTTCGGTCTTTAAAATTACGAGATGAGTCGGGAAAAGTCAACGAAAGTCAAAGTTGACTTAAAAGTCAAGAAAAGTCAAAGATGACTTAAAAGTCAAGAAAAGTAAATGACGACTTAAAAAGTCAAGAAAAGTCAATGACGACTTAAAAAGTCAAGAAAAGTCAAAGACGACGTAAAAGTCAAGAAAAGTCAAAGATGACTTAAAACGGGATTCTCATGGAATCTCGCGGAAATTCCAAATACGAACCCAGAAATTCCAAATTCGACTCGAAACAATAAATTCTAAATCAAAACTTAAATCTGCTGAAAAGTATCCGTAAAATATTTTCCCTAGAAAAATAGGGTACTTTTCGGGTTGTTACATCGAGTTCTATCTTATCAAGTGTATGTCACTAACGGTGAGATGTAAGCCCTAGTGAGTATATAGTTGCCTAAGGGTGTCTTCCCCGAGTTTGTCTATAATCTGATGATTACGGTTTTTGTACTTCATGCACCGATATCTTTATATATATATGGTCCTACTAAGTTAAGGTCCTGAGCAGCATAAAAGTCTAGGACAAGTTTTCCAAATAAGTTCTGGAAGTCCATCTAAAACAGCCTACCATATTGAAGGTCATTTGAGGAAGTCTGCAAGAACAAGTCCCATTTAATCTGTCCAAAACTCCTTACTTTTGTGTGATCAACCTAGCATAAATAAGAACGTTAGAAAGGGTATCTAAAAGTCCCTTTCAACCCCAAGACCAGCAGCAACAAACCAGACAAAGGCTCCCCAAGAAATTGAGCAACATTACCATTTCAGGAAAGGGACAAGAACACTTTTCAGTCTTGCTTTTCCCGTCATTTTGCAGTCTGTTGTACTCGTCCTATTAGATGACTTTTGCATTTCATTTATCAGTATTTGTAATGCTCTTAAAGCCCTTAGATTATGTTTATTTTCAAGGGTGGAGATCTATTGTAATTGCCTATATAACGCCTGCTTGTAACCCTAAATAAATCAGACTTGAATTAATATAAACCTGAACTTTGTTCATTTGCAATTCTTTAGCAATGCTTAGTATTGTGGTAATTCTTAGTGAACTTGTGCGTGACCTAAGATTACAGTGTCTAAGAATCATTACTTGTGTGTCTTGAGTCTTAAACACAACCTTTGTCACCTATGCTTGTGTGCTAAGGTGCAAAGTTCTATCTGTTCTGCCTGGCCTAGTGCAGGTTTTTGAGTGAGCGAGTGTACGTGTGAGGGAGTGTTCGCCCTAGCCCCTTGTAGCCTCTGAAAGCTCTATTTTTGTAGAGGTTTAAGTTCAGTCCCACATCGCCACCACGGGACTCAATGAGTCGATTCAAGTCATGCATGATAGCCTCTCCTCCACCGGACATCCCGACCCCAAACTTAAGGCCAGCAAAATAAGAAGATAAATAAGGACCAACCAGACTAGCACCAACCTTAGAGACAAGACGTCTCCAGACAGTGCCAACAGCAATAAGAAGAACACCCCCACCCGGTTTAAAAAGCGGCGTGAGCGGAGCGCTGGCAATGTACTCACCAAGGGCATCAGGACACCGGCCCTCCAAAAGAAGATTAACCACCCTAGTAACAGAAGTCATCAAATCATCAAAGACAGCCACAACAGCACCACTCAAACAGTCAATAAGGTGTTGGGCACGAAGCCCATCCCTCCCGCAAGAAGTGTCACGCGGAAAACCACGAATCATATCCAAAACCACCGCCGAAGAGGAAACAAGAGAATGATGATCCACCGGCAAAGGAGGCAATGAAGGAGATGGGACGACAGGGTGCTTCTCTCGCAAAGCACCAAAAGTGGCCCTTGAGTAAGGGGCGACGCCAGAGGAAGAAAGCACCCTAACAACAACAGTATAGTGACTATCACAAATCTTCCGCGAACATTGGCAGAGGTTAAGCTCACTCAAATCCAGATCCTCGTCCACATAAAACGAAGGAGGACCCTCGGCCAAACAATCCTCCAAAAGCTGCAAACCCCCGCCAGACACCCCTCAATCGAGAATAGCCCTGGTAATAGTCTCCTCCTGCGGCTGTCGCGTAACAGCAGTCCTACGCTCAAGATTACTCCTAGGAGCGAAGGTCTTAAGCAGACAAAGAGGCAACACAAGCATACAAACCCAGCTATAGAGGTCACCAAGAGAGTCAGCCACATCATCCAAAACCCCCTTCAAAACCCGAGCAAAACCTATACGACACATATGAGGAATAGACTTCACAGTGCAAAGGCCCATAGAAAATAAAAGATCATGTGAAGATACAGACCACTGAACAAGTCAACCCCATCATCAGATGGAAGGATCGAGGGAGGCAGAGCTTGAAGTCTAGAGATACCATGAATAATAAAGCTAACGATGCCATTACCACAATCTTGTGCTTCAAGGGCAAGTCGAGCGGCTCTCTCATGTTCTTGTTCATTCGCAAGTGCATTCAATTGCTCCTTCATTTGAGTATTCTGACTAGCGAATAGAGTGTAATCTGTAGGATTGTAGGAGAAAGATGCGCGTGCACTTTTGTTGCATGGTGGATCATACCACAGTTGTTTCCCCTTGTCTCCTATCCCGAAGAGCCTCGACTTCTTATCAAATCCGTCTGCCGCTTTATAATATGCATGGAATTCGTCTGGGGTCTCGCCAGTTGGCATTCGCTGACTCATATCCTCGGTGTAAGCTTCCTGAACCCACAAAAAAGAAATTATATAATTAAAAACATTAAGTAATCGAAACAAAACGAAACTAATAAAAAGTATTAAAATTGGATATAAAAAACTCCTTAGTAATTATTAGACAAACTTACGTTTGTCTAAGCAGCTCTAGAGTTAACCCACTCGCCCTTCTTGTTCTTTTTTGTTTTCTCAAACAACTTGTACGACATAGGATCAACCTGAAAGTATTATAAAAACATTAAGTGATATATCGGCAATATTAATCCTTCATAATTAATATGCAAATTGTATGTGAAGTAGAAAATAAAGGACTTACCAATTCTTTAAACGCATCGGAACAACTCTTCCGGCCTAGAGTATGGGTGCCCATCGCTTTCTCGCCACCTGACCGTCTATTAGCCTTGTTTATGTTAGACTTCTTGGCGAATTCGGGATCGCTTTCGGGCCTATTTCTAATGTTTTCCCACCAACTTTCAGGCACCCATTCCGGCCTATTTTTGTTATACTTGCAGCCATTAACAAGTGAGGTAATCCGCCTCGTGACCTGTTTCTGCCAGTCGGGCTTCGGGTCGTAGTTCGGATCGACCGAGTTCACATGATTCTATTTCATCATAAACAACTTGTTAGTAATTGCTGAACTTGAGTAGCCTTGCCAAGAAGTCCTTCATAGTACTCCACAAAAGCCTTACCAACCTGAGGTTGACTAATCCTGTCAACACCATTGCTATCTTTTATATGACCAATGATCTGTTGAGTAGTCCTCATTTTAAAAATATTTTGAGGAAGAGTCATTCTGAGAGATATGCAGACACTTAGCCTTTTGCTTAAGGATTTTTTGTTTTCAATATTCTTCAACTTAATAAAATCAACAAGTCTAATCTTCTTTTGCTGCAACAAAGAGAGAGAGAGAGGGTTGCTTTGGAGAGAAAGCTGACAATGACAGTAGAATGATCAGAGACCCCAGCAGGGAGAAAATTAGCAGAAGTGGCAGAAAAGGCAGTGTGCCAATTTGCATTGACCAAAGCTCTATCAAGTTTGGACTAGACAATGGTATCAACATCCTGTTTGTTAGTCCAGGTAAACTCACAACCAATACCCTGCAGATCATCAACCTGACACCTAAGAAGACAAGAATTAAAATCCAAAATATCATCCAATTAGGGGGAGAATTACTAATCCTCTCTAAGACAACCGTAACAACATTAAAATCTCCCATCAAGAGCCAACAGTAAACAGACTACCTGAGATTTATAAGAGCATCCCAAAGAACCTGCCTCTCCTTAGCATCATTACTAGCATAAATGATAGTAAGGTAAAAAGCAGTATTAGTAGCATGATGAGTAACTCTACAGTGAACAAACTGAGCATCGATGACTTAACAGTCAATGGTAACAGTGCTTGGGTTCCAAACAAGCCAAATCCTCCCATTATAGTGATGAGCATAATTACAAATAACCTTTGTAATCTTTAAACCTGTTCTTAATAATGTTTTTAGCTTTATTCTCCTTAATCCTAGTTTCAAGTAACCCAAGGATATCCACCTTATTATCAGCCAGAAAGCGTAGAACTTCCTGCTGCTTGAGAGGGTCATTGCCCCCTCTTATGTTCCAAGTAGAGATCATCATTTACCTCGGCAAGGAGGAAGAGTCAAGGTATGTTGCATAATCACTGCAGTCAGATCAGGAGACTGACTCAGAGAAGGGCTAGGGGATATCCCTCTCTTCAAATCTACCACCACCGCCGCCACCACCACCACCACTACCACCACCACCACTACCACTACTACCACTACTAACACCACTACTACTACCACTACCACTACCACCACCACCACCACCACCACTACCACCACCACCACCAATACTACCACTACGACTACTACTACTACTACTACTACCACCACCACTACCACCACCACCACCACCACCACCACTACCACTACCACTACCACTACCACTACCACTACCACTACCACTACCACTACCACTACCACTACCGCAACCACAACCACTACCGCAACCACAACCACAACCACAACCACTACCACAACCACTACCACTACCACTACCACTACCACTACCACTACCACTACCACTACCACTACCACTACCACTACCACAACCACTACCACTACCACTACCACTACCACTACCACTACCACTACCACTACCACTACCACTACTACTACCACTACTACCACAACCACCACCACCACCACCACCACCACCACCACTATTATTATTATTATTATTATTATTATTATTATTATTATTATTATTATTATTATTATTATTATTTTGGTGCAATTGTGAGTATGGATTGATAAGGCCCATGGCCAAGCGTTACATCATTCTTACAGACCATTACAATCAAACAAGAAACTACTTTTAATCAAAGTAGATAAAAAGCTATTATTATATTAGTTCCTTAGCCCCACACCAATTGTACTCTTCCTGTTTTAGCTTTCCTAAGTCCAGATATCTGATCTCCTGGAGTAGTTTCACAGGCCTAATAACATAAGAGCCAACCTGCATTTGTTCCTATACAACCATATTCCATAGTTTACAGCTACCACCAAAGACCAATAAATTTTCCTGATAAAACCAGATGGCTTCCTCATTCTGATCAGTGCTGCTGGTGTATGATGTGGGATAAATCTGAGTCCATTCATCCAGATATTTATAGCACTTCTTTGCAAAGTAGTTTTCCTGAAAGAGATGATGATGATCTTCAATATTAATCACATAAGTGACAATTAGTCCTTCCTACAAAACCCATTCTCTGCATTCTATCAAGAGTGAGTAGCCTTTCTCTATTCGCCAGCCAGAAAATGAAGTTGTGTTTTGGTATGGTCATTCTATTCCACACAGGACAACACCATGGATATCTAGTGTTTGTATCCCTAGTCAGCCACTTATATCCTTTCAATATAGTATAGTTATCAGCATCCTCCTCCCATTTCCCTACTAAGAACCCATCTTTAAAAGTGTCCTTGACTGAACAAATCTTTCTCCAAGCCCATGAACTCGAGCTACTAGGAACATAAGTGATCCAATTCCTCCCCTTCAGATAAATCTTATCTATCTATTTTATCCAGAGATGATCTTTCTTTATCGGAATCCACCAAGCAAGCTTGCCCACAACAGCTACATTCCACTCCTTACTATCAAAAAGACCCAGACCTCCATTATCTTTACTCTTACAAAGGATATTCCAAGATACTAGAGGTGCCTTAGAATATGTATCCTCCCTTTCCCAGAAAAAGTTTCTACAAAGTGCCTTAAGTTTATCAAGAACCCTTATAGGAAGAATAAAGATTTGTGCCTAGTATGTATGAATTTTACTCAAAACAAATTT